>CANXME010002528.1:1412500-1670000 GCA_948144175.1 Closterium sp. NIES-65
GGCGCATCTATGACGACGCCGCTGCCCGCTACAACAAGTACCAAGAAGACCTGGACACCTACACTGCAGAACTTGGAGACTACACCACGAAAATTAATGCCTGGCGGGTTGCTGATCGGCGTGCGCTTGCCATTCTTCTCGCCACCATCCCCTCCTCCCTCAAACGCGAGCTCTCACCTACCTTCTCCTCCCACCTGTGGCGACTTCTAGTTGACCTTTTCGATCGGCAGGACGTTGCCACTCTTTACGCCCTTATCAAGGAGTTTGGAACTCTCTCCATGGATTCCACTTCTGGTGCAGCTGCTTTCACTCGCCGTGTCTTAGACCTTGCTCGGCGCCTTGCAACACTCGATGTGGTGTACCCGGACACCGTCATCTGCTGCCACCTCCTCGAGGGCCTCACACCTGCCTTCGACGCTCACAAGCTTGCTTACATGCAGCTTATCTCCAAGCACCACACCCCTGCCGAAGTCGCTCAGTGGATTATCACCACCGAAGCTGAGATCCTTCGCCACTCTTCCTCCACTGCCGCAGCAGCCCAGTCGCGCAGCAGCCGGGGTGGACGTGGCGGTGGGCGTGGGGGTGGGCGTGGTGGTGGGCGTGGGGGTGGACGAGGGGGATCAGCAGGTCGCGGTGGTGCTGGCAGCAGTGGTGCGGGTCGTGGTACGGCAGCTGTCTTTCCTCCCTGTCAGTACCTGCCTCGCTACGGTCCCACTCAGGGACAGCGCTGCGGCCAAACCACCCATGCCACTGAGACGTGCTTCAAGGCACTCAGTGATGAGTGGTTTGCCCGTGGCAACACCGGCACCCCTCCTCGCTGGTCCGCCCTCAACCCTCGCCCCACTCCTCTTGAGGTCCGTTCCTCTCCCCTTTATGAACCTCCCTCCTCCACCCACGCCCACCAGGCCCTCGCCCCTCCCCAGCAGCAGCACCAGCAGCAGCAACAGCAGCAGCAGCTTGGAAATCAGCAGCAGGGGTCACAGCAGTACTATGTTGCGAAAGACGCGTCCTGCGTCCTGGACGCATGCGTCCAGACGCATGCGTCCAGACGCAGGACGCAGCACCAGGACCAGAAAGTCGCACCAAAAGACGCAAGCCCGGGCAGGGCAAAAAAACCCCACGGGTAAGCAAAAAAATTGTTATAGTCCCTGGATGAGCACGGGGGCGGGTCGGGCTGTTCTGGCCCGCCTCTTTCCCCTGCGACAATTTGCTTCGTCAGCTGTACATATATGCTAGTCGAGAAAAACCCCCTAGTTTATTACGCTGTCGACTATATCTCAGGCCAACAAATGCGGCCAGATCTGGTCGACCTGGGATGGGAATTGATAGACTGGTTGGAAATTCTAGATTCAGTGCGATGAAATGCGGTTTTTGTTCTAATTTGAGTCAATTTTGTCAGATCTCATTCTTGCGGGGATTTGACCCCCCCGACAAATGTCGTGCCAGTCAAATTTGAGCTGCGCGACATTTTGTGCAAGCTCTAGCGCAAGCTCAGCTCACCCCTAGCTTCTCATCATGCCATCTCTCACCTAGCTCGTTCCCAAACTTAGGTTCTAGTGTTAGTTAACCGTTTTGAAGTAACGGTTATCTCAAAGGGTGACGAAATGGCGTTTGTGCTAAGGGGGGGGGTCGAAATTTCGCGATTTCGACAGTCGCGTCGAAATCGCGAATCTAAATTTCGCGATTTCGACAGTCGCGTCGAAATCGCGAATCTAAATTTCGCGATCGGGATTTTTTTTTCGGGGCAGCCCGAAAAAAATTCGATGTTCGTCCTGCGTTTGGACGCGCGTCCTGCGTCCGAGCGTCCAGACACTGCGTCCAGACGCAGGACGCAGCGTCCTCCGTGCGTCTTTCGCATCATAGCAGCAGTATGGGCAACAGCTTCTCCTCTCTCAACTCCTGCAGCAGCTCCAGCATCTCCAACAGCAGCTCGACCTCCAGCCGCAACTGCCCCTCCTCCCTCCTCCTCCGGTTTCCCAGCAGCAGCCCTTTCCTACCTGGACTACTGGGAGTGCTGCCTCTGCAACCCATCTCTCGGGTGCGTCCCCGGCGCCGTCTGCAGGTGGCAGTGTGACCGCTTTCCCTTCCTCTGGTTTTGTTGGTTTATTAGGTCAACCTGAATCTGTTGCATCTCCCATGTACCCTTCTTCTGCTAATGAAACTTCGTTCCAGTACTCTGCCTCACCTTCCTCCACCATTGACTTCGTTCTGGACAGTGGAGCCACTGACACTGTCCTTCGCGACGCTGGTACACTGTGCCCTCTCCCCACACCAACCTCCTTCCTCGGCGCTGATAGCAGTTTTTCCATCCCTTGTCACAACACCTCCACCCTTCCCTGTCCTCTCTTTCCCTCAGGTACTGTCACCGGTCTCCACATTCCCTCCCTTCGTACTAACCTCCTCTCCCAAAGGTCCCTCCAACAAGCCATGATCACCACTCTCATCCCAGGTGGTGCTAACCATTGTGACCTATACCAAACCTCCACAGGTCGTTTTCTCGCCCGTATTCCCTATTGTCCTCGCTCCCGTCTGTACACCCTTCGGGTTCCCCGCCCCCTCACCTTCCAAGTTGCCTCCCCCCCCCCTCCTTCCCCCCCCCCCCTCCCTCCCTCTCACTAACCCACCCCTCCCACCCCACCCTCCTGACTCTGACTGTTCCTGTCGCTCCCTCTCCCACCCCACCATCCTCCTCCATCACAGGCTCGGCCACCCCAACTTCGCTACTCTGCGCTCCTCTGTCTCCTCCGGTCTCCTCCACAGTCTCCCTTCCTTCCTCCCTCCCCTCCCCAAATCCCCTGCCCCCCCCTGCACCGTCTGCGTTCAGAGCAAGCTCAAGCAGCAGCCGCACCGGAGCTCCCCCTCCGCTGCTGCGGAGCCACTTGATCTTGTTCACATGGACCTATGGGGCCCTAATCCCTCTCCCACTCGCCAGGGCCATCGCTACCTTCTCGTGCTTGTTGATGATCACAGTCGGTACTCGTCCGTCTCTCTCCTTCGGACGAAGGCGGATGCCCCGGCTGCGATCATCGCCTGGCTCGAGCGGGCAAACACCCATTTTGGGCGCCCTGTTCGCCGCCTTCACTCTGATGGAGGTGGTGAGTTCCTTAACAACCAAGTCTCCTCCTATTGTCAGTCTCGTGGCATCCTTCAGACTTACACCCTCCCTCACTCCCCACAGCAGAACGGCGTGGCTGAGAGTCGTGTTCGAGAGATCACCAAAACAGCCCGGTGTTTGCTTGTCCACGCCTCCTGCCCCCCTTCTTTTTGGGGCTATGCCCTCCTTCATGCCGCCCTCCTTACTAACCTTTACCCTCACCCCCTTCTCCCCTCCATCACCCCCACTGAGCTGTGGACGAAGGACAAGCCTGATGCCTCATCACTTCGTGTCTGGGGCTCTAAGGCACATGTCCTCATTCACCCCTCTGACCGCTCCCGTTCCATGGGAAAGCTTGCCCCTCGTACCCTTCCCTGCATCTTCCTTGGTCATAATCCCTCCTCCCCTGACTACCTTTTCCTCCACCCACCATCCGGTCGTCTAATCCGCAGCCGGGATGTGGTCTTTGACGAGTCCACTCCCTACTACTCCTCTCTTCTAACAATTTCCCCTCATATTCTTGCATTCGTTTCTGTTCTGGCCTGTTCCTGTTGGTTCTGCTGCCAGTTTTGCAAGCCTTACCTTACCTACTTATAATGATGTGAAGGTGTTGAGGGAGTGTCATTATGTCTGTGAAAAAAATCGAAATTAATAAGGCCTCCCTGCCTATGGTTTTCGAATCCTTTCTTTTCCCTCCTTTCTCTTGCACTGCAAGTGCCTATTCAAAAGCAGTGTCTTTGCTCGTTCAGCTCAGTTCATTTGCTCTCCACCACCTGCCTACCAGCCCCACCTATATCCTTTATATCTCTCCAATGAGCTTATCTTCTCCCTTCTTTATCTTCGCTTGTTGGTGTGCTTCCATTTCACTCTTTCAGAACATCTCTACTGTCACTAACTTTCTCCTCCCACTATTCGAGTCCTTCCTGGCTCATGAGTACGAGTGAATCACTTCACATCACCACCCGTTTCCCCCTCATGAACCTAAGTTTGCATGTCTTGTTCACCCCCGTCACATTCATGTCTGCCTGGCCTTGCTGCAACTAGGGATGAGCAAAATTCCGAACGCCTGTTCGGTTCGCCTCGAACATGTTCGAGGCGAACCGAACAGGCATTTTTTTTTGCCTAAATTGTTCGGGCCGAACATGTTCGGTGTTCGGCCGAACATGTTCGATGTTCGCCCCAAAATTTCGGGCCTCCAAGCCGAACACGAACATGTTCGTGTTCGACTTGGGGGCCACGCGAACACCAAAAATGTTCGCGTCAAAATAGGCCGCGACCAGATTTAGGTCGCGACCAATTTTTGTTTGAGCTCATTTCGTGAGCTCAAACTCAGAATGCGTTTTTGCCTTAGCGCTCCCTCACACAGCCGCCCTAGCCTTCTTGTTCTAGGTGCAAGCAAGTGCACGCCGATACTTACTTGCAATATACACGGACATTAGATGTATTATGCATAGGGTTTAGCGTAGTGTAGGGTGTTTAGGGTTGCTATTAATTAAGGTTCAGCCAGCATCTCCCCAAAGGGCTCAAGTAGGGCGTATTTCAGATACCTTACCGTGCGGGATAACTATTAGGAACGTGCGGCACCATCCAACTCTACCGTTGCACGAAGGGTGTTTTAGGGTTTAGGGTAGAGGGCTGAGTTATGGCTTCCAGGGCTGGTGGATCCATAGGGAGAGGTGCAGGCAGGGCTCAAGGCAGCGCACCGGGTTCTCCACCACGACCTATGCAAGGGCGGGTAGGGGATGGACCAGGAGGAGCCGGCGCGATCTTCGTTGGGGTGTTGCTTACCGTACCGGCGCCGACCTCCCGTCGCTCTTTCCGTTACGACGGCCCTCGACCCCCTCCTTCGGGGCAGACGCAGCCGGAGAGCGGCAGTGCGGAGGAGGATGAGGAGGAGGATGGTGAGGGCGAGAAGGAGGAGGACAGTGAGGGGAGCGGGTATGACAGCGAGGCGGCGTGGGACCCAGAGACGCATGGCGGTGGGGAGGGGGGAGATGATGATGATGAAGACCACGAGATGGATGGGTTGGAGCCAGAGGGGCGGGAGGAGGAGGTGGGAGAGGGTGGCGGAAGGGGGGCGACAGAGGCGGGATCACAGCATGTGCGTGAAGGGGGAGGGAGCGTGGGGGTTAAGGTGGGGGGGAAAAAGGCCGTGACCATTAGGGAGCCGAGGCAGCGGAAGAAGGCCAACAAGTTGAGGGAGCGGGCGTATCCCTGCACGTTCACTGGGGAGCCCTTGGGCGAGGGTGTAATCGCTCTCGAGTTCCTAGACGAGGACGGAGGGTCCGAGAGTAGTAAGGGGACTGGCAAGGGTAATAGGAAGCCGGGGTGGCAGGTAATGATGTTCGGACCGTTAGGGGCAGACGAGAAGCGTCAGTGCAAGATTTGCACAGACAGGATTTCTTGGAAGCAATCCACAACAACCCCCGGCGAGAGGCACTTTGCGAGCTTCCACACTGCGCACATGCATGTGTGGCATCACCGTTACCACACCCCGTCCGTTCACTTGCCAGGGGAGACGTTTCCCCGTGGGGGCTACAAGGGAGTGCCGGATGGGTACGTCTAGGGATGATCATTAGGCCCGACCCGACCCGACCCGACCCGACTTGGGCGGGCCAGCCGGGTTTCGGGTCGGGTCGGGTCGGGTCGGAACTTCTAGGAATCCTGGCCCGACCCGGGTATCGGGTGCCGGGTCAGGCTTGACCCGCCCCCGGGTCGGGTCGGGTAGGGGCCGGGTCGGGTCGGGTCGGGCCAGAACCCCATATGCAGTGTGTAGGGGTTTCCTCGCTACTGTCCAGTGTTGCAAAGACTGAATGTTTGTGTAATATATTATTATATGAACGTCCTCCCTTCTGTAAATTAACTATTCAAAGTTGCGTAAACTGTTACACGTGTTTGGAAAAAACCTACAAAGGCCTAAAAGCTAACGGAGTCAACTAGTAGTTCGACGCACAGGAATAAGAACCAATCAAGTTTTGGTCCGATCATGTTATCTGATGAAGTTAAGGGCAAGAGCATCAATTACGAACAAATATCACAACCCCATCGATTCATCCTCCACTCCAAGGGTGGGATTGGCCGTTGAGGTGCCCTTGGGAGCGAGAGTCCCCGAAGGGTGGTGGTCCTGCCACGTCTTAATCAGCATGGAAGCACGCACTTGGCCAGCTGCCAGTCGGTGTCGCTGCCAAGTAATGATGTTCCTGCTCTGTGAGAATGCGCGCTCACTCGCTGCTGACGAAGCCGGTACCCCCAGATAATCTTTAGCCATCGCCCTCAAGCCCTTCAGTGTCTCCCTGCTGCGCCAATACTCCAATGCGCTTCCACCCCTCTGCCT
Source organism: Closterium sp. NIES-65 (assembly GCA_948144175.1). NCBI lineage: Eukaryota > Viridiplantae > Streptophyta > Zygnematophyceae > Desmidiales > Closteriaceae > Closterium > Closterium sp. NIES-65. The sequence goes on from CANXME010002528.1 coordinate 1,418,929, forward strand.
CCCCTCTGCCAGGTACTGATCCACCTCATCCTGTAGATCCTCCCCCTCTTCGGCCTCCATGGCGTCCCACGCAGCGAACAACTGAGACTAGATGCTGACATTTGCCGATGCATCCACAGCCCCACCCCCTGCCGACGCATGCACCCCTGCACCCCTCGCACTAGTCACCTCCCCACCATCTCGCAGCGCCGTGGTGCTGGCTGCCTGGTACTCTGGAAGGCGCGCTCGTACCAGGGCCTTCACCCTATCAGGTCCTAGCTCCAGTGTTGTCCCTCTCGAATTCCCCTCTGCTGCCCTGGCTCGGTGCTTGAAGGGCGCGAGCTTCTGGCGCGGGTCCAAGAAAGTGGCTATCGCTGCCTCCTCGCTCACACCCCCCATGTGTCGCTCCAGCTTGCTCAGAGCAGCAGTGATCAGCGATGAGCGCAGAGGGGAGATGCCAGGAGTGCGCTGTGCCTTCTCCTGCAGGTCAATCAGCGCGTTGTACTGCGGTACAACGGCTGAGAGGGTAGGGTACAGGGAACCCTCGGCGAAGAGGGTGACTTGCTCGAATGGGGTGAGGAAGTCTCGGAGCTCGGCGAGGTCGTCCCAGTGCGCATCCGTCAACCTGATGGCGTCCCACGCCTTCTTAGTCTCCTTGCTGATGGATGACTGGTATGGGTCACATGGGTTGTAAAGATGGAGGCACAGCATGGGATTGTGGCACATGCATGGGATGGTGGCACATGCATGGGATGGTGGGACATGCATGCATGGGATGGTGGGACATGCATGCATGGGATGGTGGCACATGCATGGGATTGTGGCACATGCATGGGATGGTGGCACATGCACGCATGGGATGGTGGCACATGCATGGGATTGTGGCACATGCATGGGATGGTGGGACATGCATGCATGGGATGGTGGGACATGCATGCATGGGATGGTGGCACATGCATGGGATTGTGGCATATGCATGGGATGGTGGCACATGCACGCATGGGATGGTGGCACATGCATGGGATTGTGGCACATGCATGCATGGGATGGTGGCACATGCATGGGATGGTGGCACTATTCAAGCCATGCCCACGTACCCCCATTCGCCATAGTCACAAGCGAATGTGAATCCAACCATACGTACATCTGAATCGTCGAAAAACATGGCAATGGGCATGCGCAGCTCGAAGCCCCTGTTCACCATGTGGAGTGTAGAACCCCATCTCGTCACGCAGTCCACGATCAAACGCAACGGACCCGATGGTCGCCGAGAACCGGGAGGACCCTGGGGCCGGGTCGCCGCGTATCCCTTTTGGAGCTCGAAGAAACGATCTGTGCGCAGTGTGGACCAGCCGATGTAGTTCGCCACGTCTCGCAGCCTCTTGAGTGGCTCGGCCACCTCGTCAACCTTCAGTGCAGCTTGCACTGCAAGGTTGACGACGTGCGCCATGCACCTGTTGGGGCAATGCATTGTGCACAACCTTAATGTCACTGTACCACATGAGCACTTCCATAACAAACATGGTGGACTACGCCAACAGTTTATAGCATACCCTTACGGAGACAGCCCCATAGTACCTGAAGTGCCTCCAGCGACTGAGCAGTGGTGGGTGCCTGGGCCGTGAGCCCGGCCTGGCGTCAGGTACACCGGCCAGCAGACGCATTGCCCTGCTGTTGTTCTCGGCGTTGTCACACGTCACGGCGAACAGCATCTTCTCCAAGCCCCACTCCCTCAACACCTCCTCCAGCTCATCGGCTATCAAGTCCCCCGTATGAGAGCCCTTAAGCTCCCTGAAGTCTATAACAGCCTGTTTTAGCTGGAAATCGCTGGTGACATAGTGGGCAGTCACCCCCATGAAGGCCACGTTGTTCTCACCGGTCCAGATGTCAAAGGTGAGGGACATCCTTCCCGCCAGGCCATCACCCACCAGTAGCTGCCGCATGTCCTCCCGAGCAGCCTCCCCGTATGCCTGCATGTCCCGTGCCAAGCGATGGCGTGAGCTGAGCAGTAGCGCAGCTCCCGGGTTCAGCATCTGGACAAATGCTTTGAACTGTAACGCAGGAGTCAAAGGATGTCGGTAAAAGGATTATGAAGATGCTTCGGGATTAGCCAACAGAATGCAGTGCGGCTGCCCTGTACGAATATGACCACCTCAATACGAAGATGAACATGACCAACGGCAAGAGAACGGTGTCACTCACCTCGCGACACTCAACAAGTCGAAACGGAAGGTCAGCTGCCGCAAATAGCAGCACCAATCCCTCGCGCAGCTGCTGGCCATGAACACGCGGCGTGACGAATGCGGCCATGCTCATCTGCCTACTCCCACCAGCCTCGGATCCGCCAGTCACAGCGCTGTCTGGTGTCTGTACAATCCTGGGCCACGTGGCTGCATGCTCCCAAGGCCACGCTGTCTGGTCGGGGACATCCGGACCCCATCCCCCTTCGGGAAACGTCAGGTTGTCTGGCTTGTTTGGATCCTTGAAACGCCGACACCAGATCTGCAGGCTGGGGTAGTGGCTCCTCTTAAGGTGTCTCTTCCCCGTGCTCGTGCAACTACCTTTCCAGCTAATCTTCTTCTTGCAAATCTTGCAATTCCTAGCCTCGTTCACATCCTTCTCACTGAACATGCCACGAACCAGGCCGGGTTCTGCATTCCTAAGCACCTCCTCAGTCCATGGGTCCAGCTCCTCGTCGGTAGGGGTCCTGCCCGCCCTGTCGGACCTCTGGCTTGCAATCACAGCAGCAGCTCCAGCCCCCGTAGACCCACCCAAAGGTGCACCACCTGCCGCAGCGGCGGAGGTACCTGCCCCTGCTGCGCCCGACCCCTCAGAACCACCCGCGGCTGCCCCCTGCGGCTGCGAATTCGACGCCGGCCCGGCCCCTCCAGCTCCCGACCCCACAGGCCCACTCGGGCGTGGCCTCTTTGCTGCTGCACCGCTGCCATGCGCGCCACTGCCACCAGCCTGGCCCGCTCCTCTCCCTCCCCAACCCTCATCACCCGATCCTCCACTCGTGCCGGCCGCCTCCCCCGGAGCCGGCCTCCAATCCGGGTCCTTCTCCTTTCCCCGTGTTCCTTGCTCCTCCGTCACCGGGCCAGGTCCTAGAGACTCCCATTCCCGCACCTCTTCACGCCTCCTCGTCACGATTGCATCGTCCCACCCAATTTCCTGCCCATTGAAGACGCTCCCCAAGCGAAAACTGGCCCTGGAGGCCGGTGTCGGGAGGCCTCCAAGTGAAGCCCCAGGAATAGCCCGTGAGCTGTCTTCTTCCCCCTCCATTCGCGTGCAAGCGGCGTCGATTACGTTTCGGACCTTGGAGTCGCGACGTTTTTGTAATGGCGCAGGCCTAGACAATTGGGGGTCGCGTCCCTAAAGATGCGGGCGTGGTAGGCGCGAAGTGGGCGATTTGAACGCGGGGCCAGAGTTTAGTCGTGTGTGAGAGCTTGGAATAAGTAAGTCTATAAAATCGAAAATCTGTGGTTGGTCACGCTAGGCTAAGAACTCCATTCCGCCAACATTGAACCACATGAAATAGGGTTCCTAAACATGGGCGCTGGTTTAGAGAGTTATAGAGGTTAAGAACGAGCTAGGTTAGAGAGTGCTAGCTGCCTAGGTATAGCAGATCGAAGTCAATGTCGAGGGAAAAAAAAAACCCTAGACATTGACTTGGCGATCTGCTTTACTTCGAATTGTCGAGGGAGGGAAACTCGGGTCGGGCCAAATGCCCGACCCGACTTAGGGCGCGGTACCCGATTTCGAGTCGGGTCAAATTTCAGGTCAAAAACTGACCCGACCCGACCCGACCCGGTTTCGGGTGTCAGGTCGGCCCGACCCGGCCGGGTAAACCCGACCCGACCCGCCCGGGTCAACGCTTCAAAATGTCTGGCCCGACCCGGGTCAAAACCCGGGTCGGGTCGGGTCGGCCCGACCCGCCGGGGCAGGATGATCATGCCTAGGTACGTCTATGAGTGGCCACATGCCAAAACTTGGCCGCAACTCGTCAAGGGGAAAGGGAAGGCGACTGATGGAGGTGATGGGTCAGGCGGGATCGAGCGGTGGATGACAACCAAACTGACCTCGGTGCAGCTACGGCAGGCGATCACGAAGCTGGTGGTCACCTGCGACCTCCCCTTCCGCATCGTCGAGGCCGAGGCTGTAAGTGCCCCATCCCATCCCATGCATTCTTGGGCAAGTATGTGGTTAGTGGATGGGTCTGTCCGCTTGTGTTGCACCCGCCATGCATGTGTTGCACCCGCCATGCATGTTGCACCCGCCATGCATGTTGCACCCGCCATGCATGTTGCACCCGCCATGCATGTGTTGCACCCGCCATGCATGTGTTGCACCCGCCATGCATGTGTTGCACCCGCTTGTGTTTTGACTGTTTGCTTGTGGCCCCGGGTTTTCGTTTAGTCCCCTCTCCCCCCCCTTGTGTCTACCCCTCTCCATTTTCGTGAGCTACTCATCCTGCTAAACCGCAACTGCGCGCAGAAGAACTTCATCCCCTCGCGCTGGACGGTTTCCCGCGACACAGTGGTCTATGCGGCTGCCGCTCTTCAGTCATCCGTTGCGGAGATGCCGGCGAAGGAGGGGGAGGTGGGGTGCAGGGTGTCGTTCACCATCGACATGTGGACGGCACCCAACAACACGGCGTGGCTAGTGGTAACGGGTCACTGGATCGACGAGAATTTCCAGCTGCGCACAATGGTGTTTGAATTCCGCGAGATTCACGGGCGTCACACGGGCAAGCAGTTGGCGAGGGTGGTTGAGGAGACGGTGGTGCACTGGGGGTTGGAGAAGCGTTGTCTTGGGTTCACCTCAGACAACGCCTCCAGCAACACTGCCGCTTTCAGGTGGATGTCGGAGGAGGGTGGTGGCCAGTGCTTCTTCAACTCGCGCATGCACTTCCGGTACGGAAGGGAGTGTGCGTGGGATGTGCGATGAGAGTGGGTGGGCCTATGCGGCTTGAGATTGGAAGTGTTTCTCGGGTCTATGCCAATGTGTACTCACACTTCCCTTTCTCTCCGCCGTTAATGTCTGGTGATGTGCGCAGATGCCTGGCACACGTGATCAACCTTGCAGTGAAGGCAGCTCTCGCAGTGGCTGCCATCCGCAAGTTGTTGCGGATCCTGAGAGAGATGGCGTCGTGGATAGGCTTCTCGCCACAGCGCTCAGGGAAGTTCTTGAGCCTTCAGCGGACCCTGAACGCGCAGGCCAACCCCGCCAAACCGAAGCCGGCGTTGAAGTTGGTGCAGGACAGTCCCACACGCTGGGGGTCGACCCACGACATGGTCGAGCAAGCTGGGGTTCTGCAGGAACCCATCACTGTCTTCTTTGCCCAGACACAGGTGTGTGTGTGTGCCAAGTGTTGTGTGTGCGGTTTAATCTGTGGATATGTTGGGGTGTTTTGCTTTGGATCCTTGGACCACTGTTGGCCATGCTTGACTTGACTAAACACCCGCCCACCCATACGTTTTAACCCACACCACAGGGCGTGTCGAAGACTGACAAGGCGAAGCTGGACACCTTGCGCCTGACGGACGCAGACTGGGAGACTCTGCATTCTGTCTAGACCTTCCTCAGCCCATTCGCCAAAGTCTCAAAGGCAGCGGAGGGTGCGGCGTACCCTACAGTGGCGATGGTCCTGCCGTACTACAACGGCCTGATCGACGCTATGGAGTCGCGCCTTGCCAAGGGGCCATCGGCTACGCTAAAGCCGATGATTGAGGCGGCGCTGGGTCTCTTGAAGAAGTATGAACTGATGTCCAGCAACGAGCTGTGGATCGCGACCTTCCTGGACCCTTCCATGAAGGCGGCGTGGTTCGACGACGCGCACTGGGAGACGCTGCATCCCGATACCGACCGGAGGGCGAGGCCTCGCCCCTCGTCAGGCGAGGTGATCCAGCTGGTTCGCGAACGCGTGGCCGAGTACCAGGCCCGGGCTGCAGCGATTGCCCCTCGGCCGACCCCACTTGCCACAGTGACGGAGGAGGAGGAGGGAGACGCGGCGGATGACGACGAAGACGCCGAGTTTCTCCCTAGTCGCCGACGCCTTGCGGCGCGTCTGTCGGCGAGCCAGGAGGCGGGGAGGGGTGGGATGGTGCAGGATGACGAGGTTGGCAGGTACTTATCTGAGAGGGTGCGGTGCGACGTGTCAGCGTTGGAGTATTGGCGCAGCGCCACCAACATGCAGACGCTGAGGCGCATGGCCCGGGATTATCTTGCCATCCCTGCCACGTCCGCGTCGAGCGAGCGCGTGTTCTCCCTCGGCCGCAACCTCATTTTCTTGGAAGCGGCACCGCCTAGCCTCTCAGAGGACGCGAGCGTCCATGATTCTCAGATCATGGTACAGCTCACACCCAGGACAGAGGATAGGCGAGGGCCGCCGTGCAAAAGGCGAGGCACCACCAGAGTTCGCCATTGAAGGCGAGGGGGAGGAGGAGGACGACGAGTGGGAGGAGGAGGAGGGGGAGGAGGAGCAGGATGGGGTGGGTGTTGGCGACACCACTGACGCGGAGGAGCATGGTGTTGTTGGTAGTAGCAGTGGTGTGCAGGCGTAGGATTTAATTTGACAGTGACTTTTATATAGGCAAAACATGATGGTGTCGTATGCTAGTGTGCGTTGCATGAACACATATACACCCTCCATCCCCCTATCTATCTTCCCAACCCTCCAGATTCCCTGTTTGACAAATGTGACTTTAACGAAATTGCTCACAGGCGAACTCGAACATGTTCGAGTTCGCCCACATATACCAAATGTTCGCCCCCATGGGCGAACGGCGAACACCTCCTGCAGCCCAAATTGTTCGCCGAACCGAACCTTGTTCGGTTCGGGAAATGGTGATGTTCGAGCGAACTCGAACACGAACGTGTTCGAGTTCGCCCTTTGCTCATCCCTAGCTGCAACCATGTGCGCCGGTGTCATGTTCTGGCAGTCTCTGCTCGCCTTTGCTTTTGAGTCGACTCAAAAGCATGTTCTGGCAGTCTCTGCTCACCTTTGTTGCCCTTCCGACTTCTACTCCTTTCTGGCCGCTCCTCCTCTTGGCCTCCCCTTTTACACCTTTTTGCCGTTTCTCTTACGGCGCGTGGCCCTCTTCTAACGCAGGCTTTTACTGGATGCATTAAAAGAGGCGGTTGAACGCAAGAATCAGTCGTTGGATTGGGGGTCGTTGGAATACATGGCTGAGAGAGTGATGGGTACACTGATTGACGTGGTCAAAGAGGCAGTGCTGGCAGCAGTGAGAGACAAGATGGCTGCACATAAGGAGGAGATGGATGAGTTGCGGCACAAGTTGGCCGTTATGGGAGGGAGGAATCTAAGTGGCGAAATACGCGTATAGCGTATATACGTGTGTCGTATATACGCATGCGCTTATACGCTATACGCTAAGGTCCCGAATCCAGGAATACGTTTTTTTCGGGCAGGGTAAAAAAACCTGGGCAGGGTGAAAAAAACACCCTAGGTATAGTTCACAGGGGCGATTCACGGAGGTTGTGTCTCAGGTTCATTTTTTCCCCTATGACGCGAAATGCTTAAAGACTTCGTGCTCAACATCGGGAAGTTACTCCCTAGTCTCACAAAGAGGACATGCCCTATCGTTATCTTGCGTGGGATCGGGTGGCGGGTTGAGGAACTGCAGTAGACATTGATTGCGTTTTGGACTTGGAGTGAGTGACTAGGTGAGTACGACGAAGTAGATATGACGAGAAACGATGTGTTGGAGGGGACGTAGTGGAAAGGTTGGAGTTCGTAGATTGGGTTCGGTTCCAAGAGGTGGAACCCTGAAATTCGAAATTGCAACTCCAACCTGAATCCAAACATTGAAGTGACATTCCCGCTACCATAGATCTCCGATGCGCATTTCGACCACCGCGAAATGATCGCTGTGAAAAACGGCAGATTTCTATATATTCCCGAATTTTTTCACCTTGGGCTGCCCAGAAAAAACTCCCGAGCGTATTGCGTATTTGCTAGCGTATTGCGTTTTGCGTGTATACGCAAGCGGATAAACGCTATACGCTTAAGGGCAAAAGCGTATTTCGCCACTTAGGGAGGAATGAGGCGACTGCTGTGGTGAAGGAGAGGGAGACAGAGTTGACAGCAGTGAGAGGAGAGTTGGCTGCACACAAGGTGGAGGTGGATGAGTTGCACCGTATGTTGACTGTTTTGGAGGAGAAGAACAAGGCGACTGCTGCTGTAGTGGAGGAGAGGGAGAGAGATTTGGAAGCAGTGAAGAGGGAGTTGGTAACAGTGAACGGGGAGTTGGCAATGGTAAAAGGGGAGTTGGCAGTGGTGAGGGGGGGGTTGGCGGAATGCAAGGTTGCTATGACAGAGCAATGGGTTGAGAGTAGTAGGGCATCGGCTGTAAACGGGCTGGGAGAGAAAAGTTCAAAGAGGAGGAGAGTAGTGACAGTGGAGAAGGATCTGGAGTTGAATATTGAGCTGGAAATCAGGCGGTGCACGGGCGATCGGAAGAAAGCATTGGAGGTAAGTGTGTCGTGAATAAGTGCTTAGTGAGCATGCATGCTCGATGTTTCTTCTCTATGTGGTTATTCCTGGCGTAGTAAAGACGAATGGCAAGTTATGATCGAGCCATGCATTGTTTGGCATTCCCTTGTCACAATGGTCCTTCCTTTTCTTGTCAATCATTCCCTCATCATCCATCACCTACAGCGAATCAAGGCACAATCACGAAGAGCCGATCTGTACCTGGCGAATCTAAGCGGCCTCTCAGACGCCATCCTCGGTCATGTTTCCACAATGACCCACCTGAAGAGCGTTCTCTTGTTCAAGAGTTCAGGCTTCAGTGCAGAGGGCATCAGGCACCTCTACAGGCTGCCACAGCTGGAGATTCTAAATCTTAACGATACGGACGTCTCAGACAGTGCCTTGGAAGGCATTGGGACCTTGACCAGTCTCAAGGAGCTCTGTCTTTATCGTACCAAGCTGACTAATGCTGGTCTGCTGCAATTGACAGCTCTGTCCTCTCTCAAAGACCTGGGGCTTACTGGATGCATGGGGGTGACAGATGCTGGCATGGTGCATGTGGGGAGACTGACAGGTCTAACAGGGCTTGATCTGGGTGGCACAGCAGTCACGGATGATGGGCTGCAGGAGGTGAATGGCCTGACCCAGCTGAAACTTTTCCGACTGCCAAATGGCAGGTACTCTTGTGCGCATGCGGATAAGTAGGTAGGGTTGTGAGTGACGGAGGGGACGGAGACACATGAGGGCAAAGTTGACTGTGACTTCTTGGAGGAGAGGTGTGGAGGTAATGGGTGTGACGAATGGGGAGAGTACATGCAGGAGTGTGCAAGGAGTGGGAGTAGTTGGGGTGTATATTATCAGCTGTTGTAGGGGCTATGCATGAGGATGCAGCGGCTTGCTGGAGGGCATTGTCTATGCTTGGCTGGGTGGCATGCTGCAGCATCGACCTTTGCCCAAAAACCTCTACTAACATCTTGCAGGGCCCCTCTGGCGGGATGGAACAACTATGTAAGGGCAGGAATTCCTGGATAATTCTGGGTGCAATATGTATGTGATAGCTATTATTTATTAGATGTCTTGTCTCTTGAACAATGGAGGGATTTTTTTTTCTTTTACGGGTTGTCTCATATAAGATTATTATGTGCTGCCCGGGAGGCAGGGCATGATGTGATGCCTGCGACGGAGGGCAGAAGTGAATCAGAAGGAATGTCAGCATCAATGAGGGGGCAGAGATCATGGATGTTGCTTCATCGCCCACCGTATTGTCCACTGCCTTTCTCTTCTTGTCCATTGCCCATTAAGTGGCATGCTTGAATCGTACTCTCATGCTCCCATCGCTGTTATTGGACACATCGTTCAGTCGGTGACAGCAGATGCAATGGTTGCGAACGGCTTCTCAGGTGATGTCAGGCAAGGGCCGTGCCAACATGCACACGAGAAAAGCGGAGTATAAAATCTGTATAATCTCCTCACCCTTAATCTCTTCTTTCATCCAATGCTGCTACTCAAACCGTTTTCCTTTTGTGCCTTGCTCCATACGCGACCAGCATGGTGCTTTTGGTGTTCGTTCACCCGTGAAATATGAATCTGATCACCGCTTTCTGCGTGCAGTGCCATCAGCTAGCTTCCACTCTCCCTTCCTTGTTGTATGCCTCGGCCCTCTTCGCCCTCTCCCTGACCCCCACCCACTCCTTTCCACTTCCCCACCATCGGTGAGCATGGCTGCAGCATGCCCCCCTTCATGGCAGCACACTGCTGGACACCAATGGCGGTGAAGCAGCATCCCACCATGGCGGAGCTGCAGTGGTGGCGGTGAAGTGGGTTAGCAGGGATTGGGGTGGAGGCGGGCGTAAGGGAGGCATGGGAAGCTAACTCCCTCCCACCATGGGAGGAAGGGCTGTTTTGAGCCACGAATGTGAGATTGTGGATGTTTTTTCATGTGACGGCAGGCAGGGCGACGTGCCAATGCAGAGGTGAGAGAAGCCAAGTAGGCGGAGGAATCAAATTCAATAGCTCTCCCTATCCCTCTTCTTCCATCCATTGCTATTGATCACGCTTGAGTATGTCATCCCTGCCTCACGCTGCATCTCGCGTCCCTTCTACCACTCCTTCCCTGCGAAATCCCCGTTGCTCCTTCATCTCTCCTTTCCCTATTTTAAGGTCTCCATTCAACCCACTTCAGACATCACACCTGCAATTTCTTCTCTGCCCGCTACCACCTCCCATCTTCTCCCCCACCAACCCAACCAAGCAGCATCATCATAGCCATTGAACCTTCAGTCCCTCCTCGCTCCCGCATCCGCTGCACTTGGCCACCTACTCTACCTCAGATTCCCCCTTTATGCCCCAATCCCCAGGTCTCCCTCCCTCTCCCTCTCCCAGCCCCTTGCCCCCCATCTCCCCCTTTCCCCTCTCCCCCTTCCCAATTGTGGTTGGATGTTGGTGACAGAACAGGGGAGCCACTTCGTCTTTCCTTGCGGTCACAACTCCACCATCTCTTCCCCTGGCCTCCCTCTATCTCCCCTTGCTTGCATCTGGCAGTCACCTCGCCATAAGGTGATGCGTGGGGCGTGGTCAGAACCAAGATGGCTAGATGCAATCCCTACTTTTAAAAAAATCATCATTTTGTGACGAGAATAACATAGATTTAAGTTACTGAGCAGCCATGTTTATTTGTCCTATCAGGAACTCTAGTGATGCTTCATCCCATAACTTATCCCATGCCTCATCCCTTGACTTATCCTACACTTTATCCCATATGCCATCTCTTACCTCATCACATATCATGCATCCCACTCCAGTGTCGTTTCTGTACCACTTTCACTTTCCTCAGTCCCTTTCCTCTCTTGCATGTCCCTCACTCATGCCTGCCCTTCACCCAGTCAAGCATAACGCCCTCGAGCTCAGAGGGATACAGATGGGTTCCACACCGAAGCAGGACCTGAGTTGACAGTAACCAACCATGGGGAGGGCATGGAGCTAGTGGAGTGTGGCTGTAGTGAGGAGGTGCAGTCGTGCGGATACTGTCATGTAGATCAAAGCTTCAGATGGAGTATATCAGCCATGTTTTCTGAAGCCAATCAATGCGAGAGTTGGCAGCACACAGAAGAGAGAGCTGGTTGCAACCCAATGGTGAAAACCAGATCAACTGAAAGGGAATATTCCCATCTCCTACTTTCCTTCTCCTTGTCGGTGAATGGGCCATGTGGGAGGGTGATGCAGCAGCAGCACGGTGACTCCTACCTTTTCTCATCCAGGTCAGGTATGTTGGGCTGAATGCCCCTTAGGATCTTTGGTAGGGTTAAACTCTGGGTAGAGTGGTGTAGTAGCGGAAGCGTCAACCACCTTGCGCTAGTATGTGAGGGCAAAGTAAGTTGATTAAAACAAAGAGATACAAGATTTTATATAAGATTACAAGGAATACGAAGAGATACGAATGATACGGTAGCTGTTTTACTGTTGGTTGTTGCGGTTCGATACAGTGCGACTCGGGCAACTGCTTCAATATCAAGTCAGTTGTGTGTCCTTGCTGTCGCGCTGCATTTGTCAAGTCAAAGGTCGCTGACCTTTGACCTTCGCGTAACCTCCAGCTGTTGCTTCAACCTCCGAGGGTTGACTCGCTGGTGCCTCGATATGCGTTGCTTCACTTGTGTTTTTAGTGTTTCGACACGACAGAGGTGCTTATGACCGATTGTTTCCAACACTCCCCTTCGCTTCTGGAGTGTCGCTGACGTGGCTCTGTCCAGTCAGCAGCATGCAATATTCGAACTTCTGCTTTCCGAGCTTCTTGGTCAGGTAGTCAGCTGCCATCTCGGACGTGGGACAGTATGACAGCTCGAGCCTTCCCTTCTCGATCTCGTCCTTCACGAAGAAGTATCGCAGGGCGATGTGTTTCGTCCTGTTCGCAAAACCGCTCTTTTTGGCGATGCGAATTGCCGACTGGTTGTCGAAGAACAGGGTAAAGTTGGATAACTCGGCTAACTTCGCTTCTTCTAGCAGCTCGCGAAGATAAAGTCCTTCCTTGGTGGCTGAGCAGAGTGCAATATATTCTGCTTCAGTTGACGAGAGAGCAATTAGTTCCTGCTTGCTCGATTGCCAGGAGATAGGCCCGATAGGCTCGAAGCGATAGATATAGCCGGTGCGCGATCGTCTGTTGTCGGAGTCGCCCGCGTGATCTGCGTCGACGTAACCGATTAGCTTAGGCGGCGTGGTCGCGTTCTTGTAATATGTTAAGCCGATCGTTGGCGTACTGACGAGATAGTGTAGAGCACGGTCGAGTTCGGCCATGTGTTTTGCTTCAGGCCTCTTGAGATGAGTGGCGAGCTGGCTTGCGGAGTATGAGAGGTCGGGGCGGCAGGTAACAGCGGCGAAGAGAAGGCATCCTAGCTTTCTCTGGTAGTCGCGTATCCTCGCGAATTTGAGTAGAGTAGATCCTTCCTCGTGGTTTCCTGTTGCGTAGCGGTAGGGCGTAGAAATGGTGGTAGGCGTGAGCACGAAGCGTTTAGCGATGGTGTCGATGTACTTAGCGGCATTGAGGTGAATCGCGCCTTCTTCCTCTCGAATGTTCAACCCGAGGTACTGCGTGACGGTAGAGGAGACTGTGAGTGTGAGGTCCTTCTGTAACTCCCCTTCAAACCACGTGGTGATGCTGTCGGTGGAGCAGACGTAGAGTAAGTCGTCTACGTAGACGATCAATAGGATATAGTCGTCGTTTTTGTAAGCCGGTACATGCCTTGATCGTGAGGTAGTTGACGGAACCCGATGCGAATGAGGCGAGCGTGTAGGTGCTGTTGCCATAGCCGCGGGGCTTGTTTGATTCCGTAGAGCGACTTCAGCAGCTGGCAAACCTGGTTGGGCTCTCCGTTATTACCGTGCGGTAGTTCCACGAAGATCTATGCGTCGACAGGTGCGTAGAGGAACGCGTTCGCGACGTCAATTTGCCGCAGCTTCTTCTTCTTCATGGCGGCAATTGCGAAGAGAATGCGTAGTGAGGTGTGGCGGCTAACAGGCGCGAAAGTTTCGGTAAAATCCCGTCCGTGTTCTTCGTCGAAGCCGCGCACGACCCATCGTGCCTTGAATTTGTCAATTGTGCCGTCGGCTTTCGTCTTCACACGGAAGACCCACTTCCCGGTGAGTATTGTTTTGTTCCGTGCCACGCCGATAGGAACCACTTTCCACGTGTTGCGTTCCTCTAGTGCCTTCAGCTCCTTGTCCATGGCTTCGCGCCATTTTTCTTTATGTTCCCCCCCCAAAGCCTGCTGAACTGTCGCAGGCTCTTTAGGAGTGGCGGTGCCGTGGACTGCGGTGACGAGTCCGAGAATCTGCAGTCCGGTCTGTGAGTAGCGGGGAAGAGTTGCATCCTCGTGATAAGCTGCTTCATCTCCCGCTTCTGGATCGGGTAAGAAATTTGGTCCTACTCGTTCGGCTTCGTTGGTGTTGACTGTTGCAGGTGTTACGTAACCGTTGTCGGCAAAGTGGTAGAAAGTTTCGGCGTTGGCACTTTTGCGAGGGTTGTCTTCGTCCATGAGAACGTCGACGGAGCAGAACGGAAGAGGTCCGGCTTCTTCTGACGCGTTGTCCACATCCTGCTCGTCCCAGTCAGCTTCGTCTGCTGCCGAGGCGAAGGCTCGGTCACCACGAAAACCACCTGTGGGATCTTCGTCTTCTTGCAGGTTGGCAAGGTATGTCTGGAGCGTGAGTCGTTCGTAGAAAATTACATCACGTGCTGCTACTGTTTCCTTGGAGTGGACGTCGAATATTTTCCACGCGTTGTAGTTCTTTTTTATGCCGAGGTGTAGTCCCCACTGTGCTCGTTGTGAAAATCGGCCAGCTCGTGCTTCTGGAGGTCGGTACTGTACCACGCATCCGAACACTCGTAACATTTTTGTGCTGCCCTGTTTCCCTGTCTACGGCAGATGCGGTGATGCGTTGTTCGGAAGCGATGATGACGACAGCAAGTTGTGCAGCATGACGGCGCGGTCCATTGCTGCAGGCCACTGGTGGTTGGGTAGCCGCATGCCACGTAACAGTTTGCGCATGCTGTTCTGCAGAGTCCTGTTCATTCTTCCCGCTACACCTTGCTGCTGATGGGCGTAGGGAAGGGAGATGAGCTGCTTGATTCCCCTTTCCGCCAGGTACTGCTTGAATCGCTGAGAGGTGTAGTCTCCTCCTCCGTCTCCTCCTCGTCCGTTAGTCAGCAGAAGTGAGTCCTTGTCGAGTACTCCTGCTCTTATCGTATTGTTTAAGACTGTGTTGCTTGGGTGTCCCATCCTTGCGTGCCAGGTGCTTTCGTCGGCGCGATGTCCGGGTGATCGTCGGTACATATCGGAGTTGGAGTAGAAGCTGGCGGTGAAGTTTGCGCTACGATGAACTTCTCGTGGTGCTGGATGGAGCTGTTGTGCTGGTGTTGGTGGTGTGTCGTCGATGAGGAGCGGTGTCGTTGAAGTACCAGCAATTGGTGTTGACGTTTCTGTTGCTGCCGTTGATGATTCTGCTGCTGCCGATGTTGTCTCTGCTGCTGCCGGTGTTGTTTCTGCCGATGTTGTCTCTGCTGCTGCCGATGTTGTCTCTGTTGCTGTTGAATGTTGTATTGTTACTAACGCGCGTGTTCGTTCTGCTTCAGGAATGGTGTGTGAATACCAAAAGCCTTCCGGACTGAAGTCTGGATCAAGGTATGGAGGGTGTGTCCAGCCGGTGAAGTTAACGATGGCGTCGCTGTCGGCGGTGCCAAGGTCAGGGACAAAATCGAGGACGAAGACGTTGTTCTTGAGGACCGTCTTGCCGATGTGGAGACCTCCTCTCCCGTGATACAACTTGAATTCTTGGGCGGTGCTGTCTGCTTCGAGGTGTATGTCTTTCGCCATCAACTGACTCATGCTCAGTAAGTTGTAGCCAAGTCCTTCTGCTATTAGGACTTAGGATATTTGCAGTATGACATTCGTCTCTCGTGACTGAAGTTGCACAATCCCTTGTCGTTGTGTGCGCATGTTCTGGTTATTGGCGACTGTGATGACGACCTCTCGTTGGATTCGGTGCTCGCGTTGAACGAAGCGTCCCGAGGAGCTCATGTGCTGTCCGCAGCAACTGTCCAAGAACCATGTATCCTTCCTGGACGGCTCGCTTTGAGCGATGGCGGCGTACGTCGGGTTCGGTTGAAGAGACTCGCGACGAGGTGTGCTGTTGTCGAGTTGTTCTTCTGGTGAGTAGTATGGTGGTGACTCAGTTATGCAGGAGTCACTCAGCCTTGCCATGCAGCTGACGATGTTTCTTGTTTCTTTTGCAGGTTGTCCCGTCGATGTTGTTGAGACTTGTACTGAAGTTTTCGGATTTGCTTGCGTTGAGGAGACTTGACTGCTTGAAGGTCAAAGTTGCCGCCGTGGAGTTGTTGACTGTTGTCGATTCGGGCAGTGTGTACGCGGGTGTCCTGAAGTTTTGCATATGTGGCAGAACGGGGGTACTGGCTTTGGGTGTTGCTGCCGGTTGTTGTTGTTGTTGTTGTAACGTCGCTGAGTGTGGAACGCGAATTCCGGTGCTGATGTCTTCTTTCTGTGTCGTTCTTCTTGCAGGTCCATGTCTTGCTGCTCAGCATGGATTTCGGCGCAGAGTGCTTCTTCGGAGATTCTTCCGTGAGCTCGGAGGATGGCCTTTGTGGCGCGCCATTGAGGACCGAGTCCACCGATGATGACTGTCACGAAGGCGTCTTCAGAAATCGACCCTCCGCATCAAAGAAGCTTGTCGTGCAACTCGCGACATCGACTGATATACGCCATTCCTTTCTCCCCTTGTTTCATTTCAACCGTTGTCAGCTACGCCATTAACCGACTTTGGTTTACGCTGTCTGTTGCTTGATACAGGCTCTTCAAGTGATTGTACGCGAGCTCCGCGGAGTTGCCGTAGCCTCGGTAAGACCGTATGTTTTGTTGTTGAGTTGGAGTGACGTTCCTCAGTAGTATCGTGTACGCCATCATCGATTGATAGGTGTACTGCTGCTTCTCATACTGTGTGCCATTTGTTGGGTATGGCAGGGACCCGTCGAAGAAGCCAAGGATTTGCGCTCCTTCCATCATCAGCTCGAATTCGAACGACCGGGTAAAGAAATCCTTCCCATCGAAGGGTTTTGTCGTTTGCTGTTTTAGAACGTGCGCGAACTGCGACTGAACTTGTAGTGCGTCTAGCGTTCTCTCTTGTCCCGGTGCAGATTGTGGTTGTGGCATGAAGCTGACGGAGCCGCGCTGGGGCTCGTACGGAGGAAAGGTAGGTTGTTGTTGTTGATTCCCGCGTGCGTAGGATGAGCCATCGAGACTCATGGGCGTCACGTTGTTGTTGATGTTGCTATTGTTTGATTGCGCAGTTGTTCCTTGCTGATGCTGCTCGTAGAAGGACATGAAGGAGAAGAACTTCTCCATCATGCTTGGATCGAAGCTCGCGCCTTGGTTTGCGGGTGTTTCAATAGACCCTGCTACCGGTCTCGTTGTTGTGTCTTCCTCTGTCTGTAGGCCAGAGGCAGGAGGTGGAGTAGGAGTAGTACCAGGAGAGCCGTTGGAGGAGCTCCTCTCCTTTCTGGTAGACATGTCTCTAAGATGTATTTGAGGAGAGATAATTTTAACCCTAACCAGCTCTCATACCATGTTGGGCTGAATGCCCCTTAGGATCTTTGGTAGGGTTAAACTCTAGGTAGAGTGATGTAGTAGCGGAAGCGTCAATAAAGAGATTCTGAACCACCTTGCGCTAGTATGTGAGGGCAAAGTAAGTCGATTAAAACAAAGAGATACAAGATTTTATAAAAGATTACAAGGAATACGAAGAGATACAAATAATAGTTGTTTTACTGTTGGCTGTTGCGGTTCGATACAGTGCGACTCGGGCAACTGCTCAATATCGAGTCAGTTGTGTGTCCTTGCTGTCGCGCTGCATTTGTCAAGTCAAAGGTTGCTGACCTTTGACCTTCGCGTAACCTCCAGCTGTTGCTTCAACCTCCGAGGGTTGACTCGCTGGTGCCTCGATATGTGTTGCTTCACTTGTGTTTTTAGTGTTTCGACACGACAGAGGCGCTTAGGACCGATTGTTTCCAACAAGGTACAGGCCTATGTTTGCCTCATACCAGCCCTCTGTTCCATGGATTGTGCCTGCCAATCACCAGCTTAGCCAACCAAGAGTCATCGAGCATAGTAAGCTGGTGCTGCACATGTCACATGTGTACAAGCCTATGTCATGATACAAATAGAATGTGGTAGAAGGATTAAGATTACCATAGACTAGAGCATTCCGAATTTTACAAAAGACTGAGGTGGAGCATACGGTATTCTAGCTTGCATGTGCACCAGGCCATCGAGTATTGCACAGGCGAAGCCTTGCCCACCTGCTCCCTTCTTTTCTCCAATCATCAATACCTGCCACCTACGCCCCAATATGTGGGCACAGATCCTCGTGCATGAAAAAACTGGCAGCAGGAAAGTTCAAAGTTCCTCCCAGCATACGTGACTGCCATGCCATCCCGCATTGTGTGATGGGTACGTACCATAAGAGAAGTACCATTAAAGGATAACAATCATGCAAATCGTGCTAAGGTTTTGCTACTTGAAGCAATGCTCTACAACTACAAGACTGCAATCTCCTTCATACACACTATACCCTCTCCTCAGGAAGGCATTTGTACACCCAGCACCCAAACAGCCAGGCATTTCTTATGCAGCTCTCCTCATGCAGCCATGCGAGACGCTACTCACTCCTGATCTCAACCCTCACCCGCCGCTGCTGCTGCTGCCATGGCTGCTGCCACTGCTGCCACCACTGCTGCTAATGCCACTGCTGCCAGTGCCACCACTACTGCTGCGCTTTCTTGCCCGCCCTTGTCCCCAGCTTCCACTCCCCTTCCCCTCGGCCTCCCCTCCCCTTCCCCTCCTGCTACGTCTCTCCTTCCCCATCCCATTCCCCTTCCCGTCCGCCCTGCTGATGACCGCTGCCCCCTCTATCATAATAAATGTCAGGCAGGCAATTCCTATGCTGCTCCCCTCATTCACACAATGGTCTCTTGCCCAACCAGTCTTGCACCAAACAGTCCCGCATCACTCCCTGCCGCCCATAAGAAGAAATCCCTGGCAGGCAACTCCTATGCAACTTCCCCCATGCACACAGTGGTATCTTGCCCAACCAGCCCTGCACCTGCTGCTGTCCAACTGCAAGGCAAGAGTTCCACTTGACCATTCTCGTATTTTTTTGCAGCATGCAAGTTGAGCAGTGGACAACCACCATTCCATGCCCCACTCCTCCACATGCATGCCCCCCCTCACTCTTCACACCCCTTGCCTCCATATCTCTCCTCAGTCTCACCTAGATCGTCACAGTCAACTCTTCCCTCGCCTCACCTCCCTTTCCACCATCACTCCCTACCTGCGTGCATATCCACATGTGAACACCACCGTCACGAAGCAACCTCGTCCTGCCGGCCAGCCGACCTACCTATCCGCCTTTGCACAGCATCACCAACAAACTCACCAGCTTGGTCAGGGCAGTCAGGTGCTGCAGCCCATCATCCGTGATTGCCATGTACGTCGGGTCAAGTTTCTCAAGCCCTGTCAGAGTCCCCACATGCACCATGCCAGCATTTGAGACCATGCATTCAGGAAGCTCCAGCTCTTTAAGAGAGGACAGAGCTGTCAACTGCGCCAGACTAGAATCGGTCACATTGGTCCCCCATAAATAGAGGCCTTTGAGACTGGTCACGAACCCAATGCCTTCCAAGAAATCGTCTAAGACTTCTGTGCCGCTAAGGTATAGTGTCTCCAGCCGTGGCAGCCTGAAGAGGTGTTTCATGCCCTCCGCACTGTAGCCCCAACTATAGGACAAGTCAATGCTGATGTCGTCTAAGAGGCCTTTGTGGAGACCACTAAGCTTCAGATTGTTCCCATGGGATGCTGACTTGATTGCCTGGAATAAAAGGGGGACGAAGGCATTCATAACAAGTCATGATCACTGCTGCAACAGGAGCTAGACTACGAGCTAGGCACGGGTGCTCATGTGATCTCTCCGTTCGTTGGTCCTTAGTTGTTTGCTTGTGTGTTCTCTGCTTGCACATTCACGGGGAGATATTGCAAGAGTTTCACTAGCAAAGATTGACAACAATGGTTGGAACAACATTGGCAAGACTGACTACATCAGAGCTAGCTAGGCTGCTGGTCGACCTCCAGCGCAGCACGGTCGACCGCGCTCCAGCACAGCAGCGCTCGCACCGCTCCAGCGCACCAGTGCTCGCACCGCTCCAGCGTTGCAGAGCCGCGGATCGCCAACATGCAAGTCCATGGTGTGCCAATGCTGCAGCAAGTCGGCTGCACAGCGTTGCACCTGCAGGACAACGGTGCATATGCTTCGCAGGTGCGCGCAGCTGGTTGGCGCTCCACACCTTGTCATGAGCACAGCGTAGACGCCTGGCAGACTCCACGCCAGCGACTGCACCCACCAGCCACGTCGACCTCGGGATACCACCCCCGAGGTCGGCCTCGCAGACACTCGCACACGTCGCCCGGGTATCCCGGTTGACCTGGCACCCACGCCTGGTCGACCAGCGCTGTCTGTAGCCGGCCACCAATGCTCGGCGTCCCCAGTTCGACGTCCAGGCGCCCAGGACGCCGTCCAAACCCCCAGGTCGGCGTCCAGACGCCTAGGACGCCTTCCAGACATCCAGGGCGGCGTCCAGCCTCCCAGGACGCCGACCAGGCGCCCAGGTCGGCGTCCTGGCCCCCAGGACGCCCAGGTCGGCGTTCGGGCCCTCAGCGCGCCGTGCAGGCATCCACGACGTCCAGGCGCCCGGGTAGTCGTACCGACGCCTAGGTCGGCGTCCCGCTTCCTAGGACGCCATCCAGGTGTCCAGGACGCCAACCAAACATCTAGGATGGCGTCCTTCCGCCCGGCGCCCTCCATCCAGGCGCCCTCCAGCTCGGCGCCCTTGCAGTGGCCCCCGTGTCCACTGTTGCTGGTCGGCTGCAGTCCCTGCACATCCGACCACGAGGTCGGCTCCCCCCAAGCCAGGACGGGGTCAAACAACACTCCCATTGACACTCCCCTGCCGCGTTCACGCTTGGGTGAGAAGAAACGAGAATGAATGAACTATGAATGAGCTGAGTACAAGTACTAACCCTAATTGGGTTGTACCCCACATGTGCTACCCCATTACAGCCTACACAAAAGCATAAGCTATAATGTTCTAACACGCCCCCATGGGCAAAGTGGGGGAGAACAAGGGGTCACAAGACCAGTCAAGCAAAGCAAAGCAAAGCAAGCTCAGGGTGGATCACAAAGTCACCACACATTCCGAGCACAAGTTCAAGGCCACAAGGCCAGTTCACATGCAGGAGTACATATATATAAAAGACTAGACAAGCAAGAGCAAGTGTATATATATGCAACAGTACAAGCAAGGTCAAGAGGAGAGTAAGTGAGGCAAGACAGGTACAAGACCCAGCTGCGTGCAGAAGCGCTGATGATCACAAGGCGCAAGTGCCTTGGTGAAGACATCAGCAGTGTTGGCCTCAAAGGCCACGTACGCAAGCCGCAACTGACCACGCTGCTGTAGCTCACGAGCAAGGAAGTAGCGAAGAGCAATGTGCTTTGTTCTGTGCTCCAGTCTCTGCTCTCGACACAAGGCCAGCATGGCCTTGTTGTCTACGTACACGACTGGAGGGGAACGAGGCGGCTCTCCAAGGTCGGTCAGCAGGTAGGTGAGCCAGCGAAGCTCCTGTGCAGCCATGGCCCCAGCGTAGATCTCAGCCTCACAACTGGAGCCGAGAACAAAAGACGAGCGAGTAGCCCGCCACGAAACAGAACCGGAACCAAGGCTGAAGGTGTAACCCTGTGACGACCGCTGCGTAGCCTGGTCGTCAGCCCAAGAAGCGTCCGCGTAGCCTAGCCCCATGCCCGACGTACTGCATGTCAGAACATCATAGCTTACTTATTTGTGTAGGCTATAGTGGGGTATCCTATAGGGGGTACAACCCAATTAGGGTTTCCTATTTGTACTCACTTCGTTCATAGTCAATTCATTCTCGTTCAATTCTTCTCATGGAATCAGAGCAGGTCCCCTCCTAGGGACTGTTCACAGGGCCCACCGAAGCGCGCCCCGAGGCGCGCGTTCTTTTTTTTAGCGACCCTTCGTGTCGCCCTTACCTACGCGATCCCGCCGCCCTTTCGTCGCGGCCCCGCCGCCCTTTGGTCGCGGCCCCGCTTTGCCCCGTCGGCCCCACTACGGCCCCTCTTAGGCCTTGCTACGGCCCCGCTACGGCCCCGCTTAGGCCCCGTAGGCCCCGCTTAGGCCCCGCTACGGCCCGGCGTCGGCTTTGCTACGGCCCCGTCGGCCCCGCTTAGGCCCCGTCGGCCCCGCTTATGCCCCGCTACGGCCCCGCTACGGCCTCGCTACGGCCCCGTCGGCCCCGCCTCGGCCCCGCTACGGCTCCGATTAGGCCCTGTCGGCCCCGCCTAGGCCCCGCTACGGCCCCGCTTAGGCCTCGTCGGCCTCGCCTAGGCCCCGCCGACCCCGCTACGGCCCCGCTACAGCCCCTCGTCGGCCCCGCTACGGCCCCGCTTCGGCCCCGCTTAGGCCCCGCTGCAGCCCTGCTACGGCCCCCCCATTGCGGCCCCGCCGCCTCTCTTACTGCGGCCCCGCCGCCCGTGCTGCAGCCTGACGCGCCACCCGTGCAGCCGCCCGTGCGCCGCCCGTGCAACCGCCCGTGCAACTGCCCGTGCAGCCGCCCGTACAGCCGCCCGTGCAGCCGCCCACCGTGCCGCCCGTGAGCCGCCCCAGCCGCCCGTGCAGCCGCCCGTGAGCCGCCCGTGCAGCCGCCCGCGCCGCCCGTGAGCCCCCGCGTCACCCGAGCCGCACGAGCCGCCCGAGCCGCCCGAGCCGCCCGAGCCGCCCGAGCCGCCCGAGCCGTCTACGGTGCCGAGAGCCGGATCCTGTGGGGCTGCTGCTACTCCTAGGCCGGCGGAGTTGCTGAGCTGCTGTGTTGCTGTCCTACTGAGCTACTCGACCCTTCTTCTCTGGTGAGACTGTCGGCTGCTATCATGGCTACCCCTAGTGTCCTGGCCTTTGACGCTGAGGGTCGAGCCATTGACTTTGCGGTCTGGGTCGAGGACCTGCAGCTGTACTTGCAGTGCGATTCAGTAGATGACATCTCTCTCTTTGACTTTGCCTCTGGCGCTGTCCCTGCCCCTCCTGCTGATGCTGACCCCACTGTTCGCTCCAAGTGGGCCACACGCGATGCTGCTGCACGTCTTGCTGTGCGTCGCCACCTCCCTTCCTCCGAGCGTGCCCACTTTAGTCAGTGCAAGACCGCTCAGGCCTTGTACGACGCTGTAGTTGCGCGCTACTCCTCCCCTTCCACTGCTACACTGAGCCGCCTCATGCTACCGTACCTCTTCCCTGACCTTGCTGCCTTTCCCACAGTCGCTGACCTCTTTACCCACCTTCGCGCTAGTGACACTTGCTACCGAGCTGCGCTTCCTGCTACCTTCTGCGCCGAAAACCCCCCTCCCATGTACATCACCCTCTACTTTCTAGTCACCCGTCTCCCTGAGTCCCTTCCTGCAGTTAGGGACCACTTTCTCTCTGTCTCTCCCACCACCCTCACTGTCGACCTCCTCGAGAAGTCCCTGCTAGCGGCCGAGAAGAGCATAGTCGCTGTAGGGGCCTCTCGTGGTGACCCGCGCACCCCCATCTTTGAGGGGTGTTCTCCTTCCCCCCTGTTACCCTCTGTCGCCTCTGCTGCTGCAGCCGACCTCGTTGGTTTAGAGTCGGTCGGTGCGGCGTCTGCCCCCAACGGTAGGCGCCGCTCTGGCAGGAGCAAGGGGGGCAAGGGAGCGGGTGGAGCTAGCGGGGGCGGTGGCGGAGGAGGTGGGGGCGGCGGGGGGAGTGGGGGTGGCGGTGGGGGTGGTGGCGGGAGTGGAGGTGCTGGTGGCGGCAGTGGAGGCGGAGGCGGCGGCGGAGGTGGTGGCGGAGGTGGCAGTGGGAGCGGCGGGGGCGAGGGTGGCGGTGGCGGCGGTGGCGGCGGAGGCGAGGGTGGCGGTGGTGGAGGTGGTCGGAGTGGCTCGTCCCAGCAGAGCAGCACTGGGGGTGGTCAGCGCCAGCAGCAGCAGCAGCAGCAGCAGCAGTAGCAGCAGCAGCGCTCTCGCGACGTCCCCGCCCCTCAGCAGCTCCGTGAGTGGTACTCGCAGCGTCAGCGTGGTGGGGCGTTCGGTCCCTGAACCTACGTCCTTCGCACCGGCGACCGCGCGGGTGAGCAGTGTGGGGGCACCCACACCGCCCGCCGCTGCTTTGCCCACTTGACCGACGCTTGGCGCCAGCAGTTTCCGGAGGCCTCTGAGATCCCCCGCTGGGGAGAGCTGTCTAGGGCTGGTGTAGCTATCTTTGATCTTGACTTTGATGCTATCCTT
The DNA here is from genome assembly GCA_948144175.1 of Closterium sp. NIES-65. Lineage (NCBI taxonomy): Eukaryota > Viridiplantae > Streptophyta > Zygnematophyceae > Desmidiales > Closteriaceae > Closterium > Closterium sp. NIES-65. Next base: position 1,442,822 of record CANXME010002528.1, read on the forward strand.
GCTGCCATGTATGCTGTGACTCTTAGTGATGAGGGTGACTGTTACCGGTGTTTCCCGCCCGACCCGGGCATTGGTACTGCTGTGTTAGGTGCCAGTGAGGCGGCTGCTCTAGGTGCTAGTGCGTCTGTGCTCTCAGGTACTAGTGAGTCTGCACTCTCAGGTACTGTGTCGGCTTCGGCCTCTCACACCTTCACCCTTGACTCTGGGGCGTCTCGCTCCTTCTCTCGGGACCGCACCACTCTCACGCCGCTTAGTCGGCCGGTTGCGGTGTCCCTGGCTGACCCCTCTCGGGGTCCTGTCCTGTGTCGTTTCTCCACAGTCCTCCCGTGTCCGGCGGCTCCCTCTGGCACCCTGACTGGTCTCTACCTCCCCTCGTTCTCTACGAACCTGGTGAGTGGTGCTGACCTACAGGATGTGGGTGTCCACCAGTTCACTCCTGCTCGTCAGCGGGTGACACACTGCACAGAGGCTAGCACAGGTCGCCACCTGGCTACGTTTACACGTCAGCCAGGGTCGAGCCTGTACACACTGACCACTGCTTCTCCTCCCGGTGCTGAGTCTGGTAGAGTCCCTTCGTCTGGTCAGGTGTTTGCTGCAGCGTCCAGGTCTGGTCCTGAGTCTGCCCCCTGTTCGTGTCACCGTCTGTCTCACGAGACTCTCCTCTGGCACCACCGCCTTGGCCACCCCTCTCTGCTTCGGCTCAGAGGCATGGCCTCCCGTCTTCTTGTGTCTAGTCTCCCCCGGTCCCTCCCTCCCCTTCCTCAGGGCCCTGGCCCTGCCTGTGTCGAGGGGCGCCAGCGTGCTGCCCCTCACTCCTCCCAGTTTCCTCCGACAGAGGCTCCGTTGCAGACGCTTCACATGGACGTGTGGGGCCCTGCCCGCGTCCGTGGACTCGGTCACAAGCGCTACTTCCTGTTGGTGGTTGACGACTACTCGCGTTACACCACAGTCTTCCCCTTGCGCAGCAAGGGTGATGTCACTGAGGTGCTCATCGACTGGATCCGCGCGGCTCGTCTCCAGCTCAGGCAGACCTTTGGCTCAGACTTTCTTGTGTTGCGTCTGCACTCGGACAGAGGCGGAGAGTTCTCCTCTGGCCTTCTGCGTGCCTTCTGTCGTGCGCAAGGCATCCGCCAGACCTTCACGCTTCCGGACTCACTGCAGCAAAATGGGATTGCAGAGCGCCGCATTGGCATGGTCATGGACGTCGCTCGTACGTCTATGATGCATGCAGCTGCCCCCCATTTTCTGTGGCCGTTTGCGGTCAGGTACGCGGCGCATAATATCAACCTCCACCCCAGGGTCTCCAGGCCGGAGACCTCCCCAGCCCTGCTGTGGACGGGGAAGATTGGGGATGCGTCGGCGTTCCGGGTCTGGGGATCTCGGGCGTTTGTCCGCGACTTGTCTGCAGACAAGCTGTCCCCTCGCGCAGCTCCCTGCGTCTTCCTGGGGTTCCCCCCCAACGCCCCTGGGTGGCAGTTCTACCACCCCACCTCTCAACGTGTTCTGTCCTCCCAGGACGTCACGTTCGACGAGTCGGTACCCTACTAGCGCCTCTTCCCCTACCGCACTCCGTCCCTCCCCCCGCCCCCGCTCTTCTTGGTACTAGTTCTCCCCCCGGTAGACCCCCTCCCCCCTCAGGGTCCTGCCCCTTCAGGTGTGTCCCAGGTAGACGCGTTCGAGCCTGTCAAGGTCACTGGTGACTCTGGTGGTGCTGTGGGAGCTGAGCCTGGGGGTGCTGGTACTGGAGGTGCTACGCCTGGGGGTGCTGAGCCTGGGGGTGCTGAGCCTGGGGGTGCTGAGCCTGGGGGTGCTGAGCCTGGGGGTGCTGAGCCTGGGGGTGCGGAGTCTGGAGGTGCTGAGCCTGGGGGTGCTGAGCTTGGGGGTACTGAGTCTGGGGGTGCTGAGCCTGGGGGTGCTGGGCCTGGGGGTGCTGAGACTAGGGGTGCTGAGCCTGGGGGTGCTCCACCTGGAGGTGCTTTGCCTGAGGGTACTGAGCCTGGAGGTTCTCCGCCTGGAGGTGCTTCGTCTCGCCGAGAGCCACTCTCCCCACAGGAGCTGCGTGAGTGGTTTGCCCGGCGCTGGAGGCGTGCTGCTAGTGCTGGAGGTTCTTTGGCTGCAGAGGGTGCTGTTGCCGCGCGTCCGGGAGGTGCTCGTGCTGTGGGTACTGGAGCTGCTGGGCCTGAGGGTTCTCCTGGAGCTGGTGCTACTGAGGGTGTTGCCGCTGAGACTACCGCTGGCGGTCCGACTGGCAGTGCTCCTAGCGTTACTGGAGGTTCTGATGCTGTTGGAGGTGCTGCTGGAGCAGGTACTCCTGCTGGGGGTACTGGTGCTGTCCCTGCTGTTTCTGGCGTCGCCACGCGGCCCCGACCGTACTTCGTTCCGCTCCTGCAGCAGGTTCTTGGTCTTACACCTTCTCTTGGTCCTCCTTCTCCTCCTCCCTTAGAGGCTCCACAGCCAGTCTCGTCATAGTCACAGCTACAGCCTGCCTCCCCTTTGCCTGCTCCTCCTCCCTACGCTGGTCCGACGGTAGGTCTTACTGAGCGTCGTGAGCCTGCGTCTCGTCCTGCGTCGCCTGTTCGTACTGCGCGCACTAGTGGTCGCGGTTCGCGTCAGCGTCCTCCTCTTGTCCCTGGCACGCACCGGATGTCTCTGCGTCCGTCCACTGCTCCTCTGCGTGCCCCTTTGCCTTCTCCTCCTGCTTCCTCTCTTCCTGCTCTTGCCGACCCGGAGTCGGCCTCTCTTCCTGCTGCCAGTCCTACTGTCACGCGTCTCCTTGCTACTGCTGTCACTGACCCTTCTCTCGAGTCTTCGGCTGCGTTTGCCCTTGTCACTGAGCTCGTCGACTTTGCTGCGCGCTGTCGTCTAGACTACGCTGCTAGTCTTGTCGCTGAGTCTGAGTCTGCCTGTCCTCCGTCCGTCGGGGGTGAGTGTGCCCTTGGCACGGACGTCCTTGAGGACAGGCAGGAGGAGTTCCAGTGTCTGGCCGCCACTTCACCTCATCTCGCATCTGTACTGCTAGCCCCTGAGGGAGACCCGGATGCACTTGACATCCCGACTCCGCGCTCTTACGCGGAGGCGATAGAGGGTCCCTACTCCTCTCAGTGGTAGGCAGCTATGGATGCAGAGATGGCTTCCTGGAAGTCCACAGGCACCTACGTTGACGCTGTTCCCCCTCCTGGGGCGAACATAGTCAGTGGCATGTGGATCTTCAGGGTGAAGCGGCCGCCGGGTTCTCCGCCTGTCTTCAAGGCGCGTTACGTGGCTCGTGGCTTCAGTCAGCGGCAGGGAGTTGACTACTTTCAGACCTTCTCCCCCACCCCGAAGATGACCACTCTTCGGGTACTGCTGCACGTTGCTGCTCACCGTGACTACGAGCTGCACTCTCTCGACTTCAGCACAGCTTTCTTGCAGGGCAGCCTGCACGAGGAGATCTGGCCGTCGCCCACCTGGCTTCACTGGGTCTTTCCCTCCTGGTACCCAATGGAGTCTCCGGCGTCCAGTCTACGGTCTCCGCCAGGCGCCACGTGAGTGGCACGAAACACTGAGGACTACGCTGGCGGCACTCGGGTTTGCTCCTTCTACTGCCGACCCGTCGCTGTTTCTGCGCACCGACACCTCTCTGCCGCCGTTCTACATCCTCGTGTACGTCAACGACTTGGTCTTTGCCACAGCTGACACTGCTGGACTCGCCTACGTGAAGTCCGAGCTGCAGAAGAGACACACGTGCACTGACCTGGGTGAACTGCGCAGCTACCTTGGCTTGCAGATCACCCGGGACAGAGCACGCCACACCATTACCCTGACTCAGTCACACATGGTGCAGCAGGTCCTTCAGCGCTTCGGCTTCACGTACTCCTCGCCTCAGGCCACTCCTCTGCCTACTCGCCACTCGCTCTCAGCTCTGCCTTCGGATGAGTCCGTAGAGTCTAGTGGCCCGTATGTAGAGCTTGTTGGCTGCCTCATGTACCTGATGACCTGCACACGACCTGACCTTGCATACCCTCTTAGCATTCTCGCACGCTATGTTGCTCCTGGGAGACACCGACCAGAGCACATGGCTGCAGCGAAGAGGGTGTTGCGCTACTTGTGCAGTACGTCGGGCATGGGGCTAGTGCTTGGAGGGCGCAGTCCAGTGGTCCTCACTGGGCACGCGGACGCTTCTTGGGCTGACGACCAGGCTACGCAGCGGTCGTCACAGGGTTACACATTCAGCCTTGGTTCCGACTCTGTTTCGTGGCGGGCTACCCGCTCGTCTTCTGTTCTCGGCTCCAGTTGTGAGGCTGAGATCTACGCCGGGGCTATGGCTGCACAGGAGTTACGCTGGCTCACCTACCTGCTGACCGACCTTGGAGAGCCGCCTCGTTCTCCTCCAGTCCTGTACGTAGACAACAAGGCCATGCTGGCCTTGTGTCGAGAGCAGCGACTAGAGCACAGGACAAAGCACATTGCTCTCCGCTACTTTCTTGCTCGTGAGCTACAGCAGCGTGGACAGTTGCGACTTGCGTACGTGGCCTCTGAGGCCAACACTGCTGATGTCTTCACCAAGGCACTTGCGCCTTGTGATCATCAGCGTTGTTGCACACAGCTGGGTCTTGTGCCTGTCTTGCCTCACTTGCTCACTTCTTGACCTTGCTTGTACCTTCACCTATATATACTCTTGCTCTTGCTTGCTTGACTCTTGTATATCTCTACATATATTCTTGCATGTGAACTGGCCTTCTGGCCTTTGAACTTGTGCTCGAAATGTGTGGTGACTTTGTGATCCACCCTGAGCTTTGCTTTGCTTTGCTTGACTGGTCTTGTGACCGTTTGTTCTCCCCCACTTTGCCTATGGGGGTGTATCAGAACATCATAGCTTACTTATTTGTGTGGGCTATAGTGGGGTATCCCATAGGGGGTACAACCCAATTAGGGTTTCCTATTTGTACTCACTTCGCTCATAGTCAATTCATTCTCGTTCAATTCTTCTCAGTGCACAAGTAGTGCAACACCCTCTTCGCTGCAGCCATGTGCTCTGGTCAGTGTCTCCCAGGAGCAACATAGCGTGCGAGAATGCTAAGAGAGTATGCAAGGTCAGGTCGTGTGCAGGTCATCAGGTACATGAGGCAGCCAACAAGCTCTGGGTACGGGCCACTTGACTCTATGGACTCATCCGAAGCCAGAGCTGAGAGCGAGTGGCGAGTAGGCAGAGGAGTGGCCTGAGGCGAGGAGTACGTGAAGCCGAAGCGCTGAAAGACCTGCTGCACCATGTGTGACTGAGTCAGGGTAATGGTGCGGTGTGCACTATCCCGAGTGATCTGCAAGCCAAGGTAACTACGCAGTTCACCCAGGTCTGTGCACGTGTGTCTCTTCTGCAGCTCGGACTTCACGTAGGCGGGTCCAGCAGTGTCAGCTGTGGCAAAGACCAAGTCGTCGACGTACACGAGGTTGTAGAACGGCGGCAGAGCAGTGTCGGTGCGTAAAAACAGCGACGGGTCGGCAGTAGAGGGAGCAAACCTAAGAGCCGCAAGTGTAGTCCTCAGTGTGTCGTGCCACTCACGCGGTGCCTGCCGGAGACCGTAGACTGGCCGCCGGAGGCTCCACTGGGTGCCAGGAGGAAAAGTCCCAGCGAAGCCAGATGGGCGGCGCAGTTAGATCTCCTCGTGTAGGCTGCCCTGCAAGAAAGCAGTGCTGAAGTCAAGAGAGTGAAGCTCGTAGTCGCGCTGAGCGGCAATGTGCAGCAGCAACCGAAGAGTGGTCATCTTCGGGGTGGGAGAGAAGGTCTGAAAGTAGTCAACTCCCTACCGCTGACTGAAGCCACGAACCACGTACCGCGCCTTGAAGACAGGCGGGGAACTCGGCGGCTGCTTCACCCTGAAAATCCACATGCCACTGACGATGTTCGCCCAGGTGGGGGAACCTCGTCAACGTAGGTGCCTGTGGACTTCCAGGAAGCGATCTCTACGTCCATAGCTACCTGCCATTGAGAGGAGTAGGGACCCTCTATCGCCTCCGCGTAAGAGCGCGGAGTCGGGATGTGAAGTGCATCCAGTCTCCCTCAAGGGTGAGCAGTACGGACACCAGATGAGGTGAAGCTGCAGCCAGACACTGGAACTCCTCCTGCCTGTCCTCAAGGACGTCCGTGCCAAGGGCACACTCACCCCCGACGGACGGAGGACAGACAGACTCAGACTCAGCGACAAGACTAGCAGCGTAATCTAGGCGACAGCGAGCAGCAAAGTCGACGAGCTCAGCAACTAGGGCAGACGCAGCAGTGGACTCGAAAGAAGGGTCAGTGACAACAGTAGCAAGAAGACGTGTGACAATAGGACTGGCAGCACGAAGAGAGTCCGACTCCGGGTCTGCAAGAGCAGGAAGAGAGGACGCAGGAGGAGAAGGCAAAGGAGCACGCAGAGGAGCAGTGGACGGACGCAGAGACATCCGGTGCGTGCCAGGGACAGGAGGAGGACGCGGACGCGAACCGCGAACACTAGTGCGAGCAGCACGAACCGGCAACGCAGGGCGAGACGCAGGCTCACGATGCTCAGCAAGACCTCCAGTAGGACCAGTGTAGGGAGAAGGAGCAGGCAAAGGGGAGTTGGGCTGCAACTGTAACTGTGACGGGACATGCTGTGGACACGCTAAAGAGGGAGGAGGACCAGCAGAAGGCCGAGAACCAAGAACCTGCTCTAGGAGTGGAACGAAGTACAGTCGAGGCCGCGCGGCGACGCCAGACACAGCAGGGACAACACCAGTAACTTCAGCAGGAGCACCCGCTTCAGCAGCACCTCCAGCAACTCCAGAACCTGCAGCAGCACCAGGAGTACCCCCTGCAGGACCACCAGCAGTAGTCTCAGTGCCATAACCCTCAGCAGCACCACCTCCAGTCGAACCCGCAGGCCCAGTAGCTCCAGTACTCGCAGTACGAGCACCTCCGGGACCCGCGACAGCAGCACCCTCAGTAGCCGAAGAACCTCCAGCACCAGCAGCACGCCTGCAGCGCCGGGCAAACCACTCGCGCAGCTCCTGTGGAGAACCTCCAGGCGGAGCACCTCCAAGCTCAGCACCCCCAGGCTCAGCACACCCAGGTGTAGCACCCCCAGGCAAAGCACCCCCAGGCTCAGCACCCCCAGGCTCAGCACCCCCAGGCTCAGCACCCCCAGGCTCAGCACCCCCAGGCTTTGGACCCCCAAGCACAGCACCCCCGTGCTCAGCACCTCCAGCAGCACCAGAGTCACCAGTAACCTCGACAGGCTCGACTGCGTCTACCTGGGACACACCTGAAGGAGCAGGACCCTGAGGGGGGTTGGGGTCTACCGCGGGGGGACCTGGTACAAGGAAGAGCGGGGGGGGGGGAGGAGGGACGGAGTGCGGTAGGGGAAGAGGCGGTACTAGGGGACCGACTCGTCAAACGTGACGTCCTGGGAGGACAAAACACGGCGAGAGGTGGGGTGGTAGAACTGCCACCTAGGCGCGTCAGGGGGGAACCCCAAGAAGACGCAAGGAGCAGCACGAGGGGACAGCTTGCCCGCAGACAAGTCGCGAACAAACGCCCGAGATCCCCAGACCCGGAACGCCGACGCATCGCCAACCTTCCCCGTCCATACCAAGGCTGGGGAGGTCTCCGGCCTGGAGACCCTGGTGTGTAGGTTGATCTGATGCGCCGCGTACCTCACCGCAAACGGCCACAGAAAATGGGGAGTAGCCGCATGCATTATAGACGTACGAGCGACGTCCATGACTATGCCAATGCGGCGCTCAGCAATCCCATTTTGCTGCGGGGAGTCCGGAAGCGTGAAGGTCTGACGGATGCCTCGTGCGTGACAGTAGGCTCTCAGAAGGCCAGAGGAAAACTCTCCGCCTCTGTCCGAGTGCAGATGGAGAACAGGAAAGTCCGAGCCAAGCTCTGCCTGAGCTGGAGACGAGCTGCGCGGATCCAGTAGATCAGCACCTCAGTGACATCACCCTTGCTGCGCAAGGGGAAGACCGCGGTGTAACGCGAGTAGTCGTCAACAACGAGCAGGAAGTAGCGCCTCTGACCCTGTCCACGGACGCGGGCTGGGCCCCACACATCCATGTGAAGCGTCTGCAGCGGGGCCTCTGTCGGAGGAAACTGGGAGGAATGAAGGGCAGCCCGCTGGCGCCCCTCGACACAGGGGACACAGGTAGGGCGAGGGCCCTGAGGAGGGGGAGGGAGGGACCGGGGGAGACCAGAAACAAGAAGACGGGAGGCCATGCCTCTGAGCCGAAGCAGAGAGGGGTGACCAAGGCGGTGGTGCCAGAGGAGAGTCTCGTGAGACAGGAGACGACACGAACAGGGGGCAGACTCAGGACCAGACCTGGACGCAGCAGCAAACACCTGACCCGACGCAGCTACCCTACAAGACTGAGCAACTGGAGGAGACGGAGTGGTCAGTATGTACAGGCTTGACCTCGGCTGACGGGTAAACGTAGCCAGGTGTCGGCATGTGCTAGCCTCTGTGTAGTACGTCATCCGCTGACGCGCAGGAGCGAACTGGTGGACTCCCCCATCCTGTAGGTCAGCACCACTCACCAGGTTCGTAGAGAACGAGGGGAGGTAGAGACTAGACAGGGTGCCAGAGGGAGCCGCCGGACACGGGAGGACTGTGGAGAAGTGAGACAGGACAGGACCCCCAGAGGGGTCAGCCAGAGACACCGCAACCGGCCGACTCAGCGGCGTGAGTGTGGTGCGGTCCCGAAAGAAGGAGCGAGAAGCCCCAGAGTCAAGGGTGAAGGTGAGGGAGGCCGAAGCCGACGCAGTACCTAAGAGCGCAGACTCACCAGTACCTGAGGACGCAGACGCACTAGCACCTAGAGAAGCAGCGTCGCAAGCACCTAGGGCAGCAGCCGCACTAGTACCTAGAGCAGCAGTCTCAATGCCCGTATCGGGCGGGAAACACCGGTAACAGCCACCCTCATCACTAATAGTCACAGCATACAGGGCAGAAAGAATAGCATCAAAATCAAGATCATAGATAGCTACTCCCGCCCTAGACAGCTCGCCCCAGCGAGGGATCTCTGTGGCCTCCGAAACTGGCGACGCCACGCATCCGTAAGGCGGCCAAAGCAGCACTGGGTGGGGTGCGCACCCCCACACTGCTCACCTGCACGGTCGCCGGTGCACAGGACGTAGGTGCACGGACCAAAACCCCCACCCCGCTGGCATGCAGTGTACCACTCACGGAGCTGCTGAGGGGACAGGGTCTCACGATCGCGCTGCTGCTGCTGGTGCGGACCACCACCGGAGCCACTCCTCTGCGTAGACCCGCGACCAGCTCCACCGCCACCCTCGCCGCCTCCGCCGCCTCCGCCGCCTCCGCTACTACCGCCGCCTCCGCCGCCTCCTCCACTGCCACCACCTCCGCTACCTCAGCTCCCACTGCCACCGCCGTCGCCGCCTCCGCCTCCACTGCCGCCATTGACACCTCCACCCCCACCTCCACTCCCACTGCCACCCCCACTCCCCCCGCCGCCTCCACCTCCACCTCCACCGCCCCCGCTCGCTCCTCCAGTGCCCCTGCCCCCCTTGCCCTTGCCAGAGCGGCGTCGCCCGCTAGGGGCAGACGCCGCCCCGACCGACTCAAGCCCAAGGAGGTCGGCCGTAGCAGCAGAGGCAACAGAGGGCAGAAGGGGGGAGGGGGAACACCCCTCAAAGATGGGGGTGCGGGGGTCACCATGAGAGGCCCCTACAGCGACGATGCTCTTCTCGGCCGCTAGGAGGGACTTCTCGAGGAGGTCAACAGTGAGAGGTGTGGGACAGACCGAGAGAAAGTGGTCCCTGACTACGCGAAGTGAGTCAGGGAGGCGAGTGACGATGTAGTAGAGAGTGATGTACACGGGGGGAGGGGGGGGGGTTCTTGGCGCAGAAGTCAGCAGGAAGCGCAGCGCGGTAGCGAGTGTCACTAGTGCGGAGTTGCATAATGAGGTCAGCGACTGTGGGAAAGGCAGCATCAGCAGCAGGAGCAGGAGAGGCACCAGAGGTGAGGTCAAAGAGGGAGAGACCGTCTACCCTATCGCACTGTAGGAAAAGCTGTAGGTCATCTACCCGGCGGCTCGGCGGCTCGGCTGCTGGGCGGCTCGGCTGCTGGCGACCCGGTGGCTCGGCGGGTCGGCAGCTGCGGCTCTTGCCTCCGTGACGACGGCCTGAGGGGCCAAGTGGTGCGGCGGCTCGAGGGTAGGTGGGGCGGCCGCGGGATCGGAGGAGGAGGCGCCGGGGCCGGGTACCGTGGCGGCGGGCCGTAAGAGGACAGCGCCGAGCCGTCAGAGCCGCGCGAAGGGCCGGGAAGGGCGGCGCCGAGCTGCTAAGGGCGGGGACGGGCCGGGCAAGGGCGGCGACGAGGCCGCGGAAGGGCGGCAACGGGCCGGGACGGGCGGCGACAAGCCGGGTAAGGTGAGGCGACAGGCCGAGTAGGGCGGCACCGGGCCGCAAAATGGCGGCGACGGGCCGAGTAAGGGGCGGCGTCAGGCCGCGTAGGGCGGCACCGGGCCGCAAAAGGGCAGCGACAGGCTGAGTAAGGGGTGGCGAGAGGCTGCGTAGGGCGGCGACGGGCCGCGTAGGGCGGCGACGGGCCGCGTAGGGCGGCTACGGGCCGCGTAGGGCGGCTACGGGCCGCGAAGGGCGGCGACTGGCCGCGTAGGGTGGCGACGGGCCGAGTAAGGGTGGCTCGAGGGAGGCCGCTAGGGGCGACGCGACGGGGCCGAAGGAGGCCTAGGAAGGCGCGACAGTAGAGAGAGAATACGAAGCGCGACTCGGGCCTAGGCAGAGCGCGCTCCGGGCAGGAAAAAAAAAATCGACTTGGTGGGCCCTAGGAACAGTTCCCACGAGGGAACCTGCTCGATACCATGAGAAGAAACGAGAATGAATGAACTATGAATGAGCTGAGTACAAGTACTAACCCTAATTGGGTTGTACCCCATATGGGCTACCCCACTACAGCCTACACAAAAGCATAAGCTAGAATGTTCAGACATTGGGCCCCCAGCCCACACGGCAGTACAGCTCGGAAAAAAGCTCAGCGGCATGCACACAACACACAGCACGCCGGTCACCGCACCAACCATGCAAGAGGGCATGGCACCTACTGCTGCACGTTGTCGTCACCATCGCCCACGTCGGCCAGGCGCACTTGGCCGATTGCGATGGAGCACCGGTTGAAGGCCGGATAGTGCAGCGCCTTCGTCAGGAAATCGGCCGGCTGCTCAGCGGTCGGGATGTACTGCAGCGAGAACTTCCCGCGCTTCACCATGTGCTGCAGCCAGGCCTGTTGCCGCTCCATGTGCTTGAGGTTGCCTGTCAACCCCATGCCCTCAGCGACCGTCATGGCCGACTTGTTTTCCACTCGCAGGACAGTTGGCTTCCCGGCGTCCAGCTGCCGGAACTCTGCAAGAACGAAGGGAATGCGGCGTCCCTCCTTGTCGGCTTCGGTGGCCGCCACGTACTCCGACTCGGTCGACGAAAGCGTCGCGCACTTGATGCGCTGGCTCGACCAGGAGACTGCAGCCCCTCCGTAGACAAACACGTAGTTGCCAGTGCTCGTCCTATTCTGCTTGTCACCAGTGTCATTAGCGTCCACATAGCTGACCAGCTCCAGCGATGCAGGTCCACCGCCGAACTCCAGGGCGGTGTCACGTATGTTGGCGAGGTAGGCGAGGCAGCAGTCGACCTCGCGCCAGAGCTGGTTGCTCCTCACCGTGAGGCCGCTTCCCAGCTTGCTACAGGCGAAGGCGATGTCCGGCCTAGTCGTCGTCGCCGCGAACTACAGCGAGCCGACCTTCTGCCGGTACTCCTCCTCCTGGCGTTGCTGCGCCTCCTCGTCGTTGAAGGTGAGCTCGGCGTAGGCGTCGACTGAGACCGGCGTTCTCGGGGTGCGCCCGGTCTGCTCCTCGTCTATGAAGCGCCTACGCAGCTTGTCGGCGTAGCCCTGCTACTGCAGCCATAGCTTCCCTGCTGATCTGTCGCGCACGATCTCCAGGCCGAGGTACTTCTGCACCGGCGAAATCTCGCGCAGTTCGAAGGCGGCTTCTAGCAGCGCCTTCAGCTCCTGCAACATCGCGGCGTTGCTGCTGGCAGCGAGCAGGTCGTCGACGTAGACCAGCACCCAGCAGGCCACTCCGTCGTCGCTGACCTTGAAGTACAGAGCCTCGTCGACCTGTCTCTTCTTCCACCCGGCGCCGACCAGCACATCGTTGAGCGCCAAGTACAACAATAGCGGCGACAGCTTCAGCCCGTACAGGTTCTTTAGCAGCTTGCAGACCCTGCCGGTTCCGTTGTTGAAGTAGTCCGGCTAAGTCGTGTAGAGCACCCGGTCAAGCTTGCTCTACAGAAAGGCGCTCTTCATGTCGAGCTGCATCAGGTTGAGGTTGAGGACGGCGACGATGCTGAGGAAGATCCTCAGCGTGACGTAGCTGCCCACCGGCGCGAACGTCTCGTCGTAGTCGGCACCGTACACCTGCGTGAAGCCCTTCACGACCAGCCTCGCCTTCTCTCGCTCGACGGTGTCGTCGATGTGGTACTTCGTCGTCAACACCCACCGGTTCTTCATGATGTTCACTCTTGGCGGGCATTCGACCAGTTCCCACGTGCCCATGTTGATGAGGCTGCGGATCTCCTCCTCCATGGCGGCCTTCACCGCCGGGCCCTTCCAGCTTGCCAACACCTCCTTCACTGTCATCGTTGAGATGTCCCAGCGTTGCTCGGGGTCGGCTAGCATGTCAGGGTCGATCTCCGGAAACTCCTCATCCTCCTCAGCGTCGTCGTACAGCAGGTCATCGTCATCCATGTCGTACACCGTGGTGAAGGCAGCGGGGACGAAGAAGTCCGGCGGCCTACGAAGTCGGCCTGTACGCCGTGGTCCCGGCTGGACCTCCTCGGCGTCCCCTCCATTGTCGCCGTCCTCGCTGTCCTCGGCGTCCTGCTGCACCTCAGTCGGCGTCCCAGCCAACTTCTCCCCTGTGGTCGGCTCCCCTACGGTCGGCTCCCCTGCCGACTGCCTGGTCGCCGACTGGTCCTTGGTTGGCATCGCTGCTGCCTGCTCCCCTGTCAGCTGCTGCTCTGCAGGCGTCTCCTTCACCGGCTTCACCAACGTCAGCTGCACCACCTGCTGCCTCCCGGCGCCAACTTTCACAGCAACCCGTTGGCCACCAGCGATGTTTGGGGCTGGCGCCACAGGTGACGCCCCATTTCTCACCTCAGCGCCGTAGGCCGACTCCGTGGTGAGCCCACGCAGGTCGAGAACCAGGGGTGGGGCACGGCAAGGAGTAGGGACGTCCTCGGCGTCCTCAGCAACAAGCTCACAAACCTCGGCCAGCAGAGGCACCGTCGATGCCGAGGTGTCCGTTGGCCGGGGAACCGACAGCCACCCCGACTTCCACACGTCCAGCGACATGCTCTCGTAGAACACCACGTCCGACGTGGTGACCACCCGGTTGTTGGCGATGTCGAGGAGCTCCCATCCCTTCCTCTCCTCTCACACGCCGATGTGAAGGCCCCACCGGGCCTTTGGCTGCAGCTTCCCACCACGCTGCTGCTCGGGGACCAAGAACTGCGCCATGTAGCCCCACACCAATGCCAGCGACAAGTCGGGCTGCTTCCCGGTCAGCAGCTGATACAGCGTCGTCCCCGGCGGCAGCGCCGACCTCTCAAGGCAGTTGCGGACCCAGATGGCCTGCAGGAGAGCGAGGTGCCACCAGTGGTGCTGCACGCCCATGTGCAGCAGCATCGTCTGCACCGACTCCACCACCGTCCTCATCTCCCACTCCGCCATGCCGTTCTGCTGCTGGGTGTATGGGCAAGTCAGGTCGTGGACGATCCCCTTGCCGCTCACGAAGTCGGTGAACTGCTTCCCGAGGAACTCACCGCCCCGGTCAGAGCGCAGCATCAACACCGACCGCTTCATCTACCTCTCAGCCGCCGCCGTCCACTGCACAAACTCCCGCAACGCATCGGACTTCTTGGCGACCGGCCTCACCCATACGTAGCGGGTCTTGCGGTCCTTCAGCAGCAAGAAGTACAAGCTGCCATCCTTGGCAGCCACGCGGAATGGCCCGCACAGGTCGATGTGCACAACGGCCAGCACGTCGTCAGCGTCGGAGCCTTTGTTGGGGAAGGTGTGCCACGTTAGCTTCCCGCTAACGCATGAAACACACGGAGAGTTGGCGCCGCACGCCGACTTGAGGTCCAGCCCGGTGGCGACCTCGTGCTTCGCCGAGCTCCTGATGGTGTCCATGCCGACGTGCGCCAGCCTCGCGTGCATCCTGGCCGGCGTCGCCTTCGTCGCTGAGACGATCGCCCGCAGGGCCACCACCTCCGTGGTGGGCGGCGTCGGCTTAGCCGAGCAAGAACGCAGGTCTGTGCAGAGGACACGACCGGTGTACGTCGCCCGACCGAGCACCTCTCCCGCCGCCAAGACGAGCAACATCCCGTCGCCGTCCTCCTGCAGCTTCACGCCGTGCTCCTTCAGCTGGCCGGCCGAAAGCAGGTTTGCCCGGACGCCGGGTACATACAGCACGTCGGGGATGAGCACCTGCTTCCCGGCCTTCCCTTTCAGAGCGACAGTGCCGCGGCCTTGAACGTCCTGCAGTGCCCCATTGAAGCCGCGCACGTGCTTCACGTCGCCGCTCGGCCCTAGGTTGACGAAGGCCTCCTTCGTTCCCATCAGATGGTGCGAGCAACCGCTGTCGAGCAGGACTACCGCCGAGTTCACCTGCACGGCTGCCGCCACCGCCTGGAATTCCTCACCAGCCTCCGGCGCCAGCGAGACAGTCGGCTCCACGACGCCGACCAACGAGCACGACGCCGTCTTGTCGTCCTTCGCCTTGCCGCCAGCAGTAGAGTCGGCGTCCTTCGCCGAGGTCGACTTGGTTGACTGCTTCTCCTTGCGCGGCTTGCTTCCACCTTGACGAGGACGACGACTGCCAGACCTTCCTCGGCCTCCCTTGGCGTCGTCTTCATCGGCGGTCGGGGCACTCGAAGGAGAGGTGGTCTTGGTCGCCGCACAGCCAGCATTCCCGGCGTCGGCCTCCGCCTCCACGACCACTATCCTTAGCCGATTTCTTCTTGTCTGCGTCCTTGCTTGGCTTCCAGCCACTGCTACTGCCGCCGCCCGACTGCCCACGCTGCCCTGGTCGGCCTCCTTGCTTCGTCGGGGCGACGTAGCTGGCCAGCACCATTCTCATATTTTTTTGCAGCATGCAAGTTGAGCAGTGGACAACCACCATTCCATGCCCCACTCCTCCACATGCATGCCTCCCCTCACTCTTCACACCCCTTGCCTCCATATCTCTGAGAAAGTGTGAACGAGAATGGATGACTAAGGAATGAAAGTGATACAAGTATGCAACCCTAGAATTGTGTACCCCATATAGGCTACCCCACTAGAGCCTACACAACATTATGATTTGACACACCCCCATAGGCAAAGTGGGGGAGAACAAGGGGTCACAAGACCAGTCAAGCAAAGCAAAGCAAAGCAAGCTCAGGGTGGATCACAAAATCACCACACATTCCGAGCACAAGTTCAAGGCCACAAGGCCAGTTCACATGCAGGATTACATATATATAAAAGACTAGACAAGCAAGAGCAGGTGTATATAGATGCAACAGTACAAGCAAGATCAAGAGGTGAGCAAGTGAGGCAAAACAGGCAAAAGACCCAGCTGCGTGCAGAAGCGCTGATGATCACAAGGCGCAAGTGCCTTGGTGAAGACATCAGCAGTGTTGGCCTCAAAGGCCACGTACGCAAGCCGCAACTGACCATGCTGCTGTAGCTCACGATCAAGGAAGTAGCGAAGAGCAATGTGCTTTGTTCTGTGCTCCAGTCTCTGCTCTCGACACAAGGCCAGCATGGCCTTGTTGTCTACGTACAGGATTGGAGGAGAATGAGGCGGCTCTCCAAGATCGGTCAGCAGGTAGGTAAGCCAGCAAAGCTCCTGTGCAGCCATGGCCCCAGCGTAGATCTCAGCCTCACAACTGGAGCCGAGAACAGAAGAGGAGCGAGTAGCCCGCCACGAAAAAGAGCCGGAACCAAGGCTGAAGGTGTAACCCTGTGACCTGCGTAGCCTGGTCGTCAGCCCAAGAAGCGTCCGAGTGCCCAGTAAGGACCACAAGACTGCGCCCTCCAAGCACTAGTCCCATGCCCGACGTACTGCACAAGTAGCGCAACACCCTCTTCGCTGCAGCCATGTGCTCCGGTCGGTGTCTCCCAGGAGCAACATAGCGTGCGAGAATGCTAAGAGGGTATGCAAGGTCAGGTCGTGTGCAGGTCATCAGGTACATGAGGCAGCCAACAAGCTCTGGGTGCGGGCCACTCGACTCTACGGACTCATCCGAAGGCAGAGCTAAGAGCGAATAGCGAGTAGGCAGAGGAGTGGCCTGAGGCGAGGACTACGTGAAGCCGAAGCGCTGAAAGACCTGCTGCACCATGTGTGACTGAGTCAGGGTAATGGTGCGGCGTGCTCTGTCCAAGGTGATCTGCAAGCCAAGGTAGCTGCGCAGTTCACCCAGGTCTGTGCACGTGTGTCTCTTCTGCAGCTCGGACTTCACGTAGGCGAGTCCAGCGGTGTCAGCTGTGGCAAAGACCAAGTCGTCGACGTACACGAGGATGTAGAACGGCGGCAGAGAAGTGTCGGTGCGTAGAAACAGCGACGTGTCGGCAGTAGAGGGAGCAAACCCAAGAGCCGCAAGTGTAGTCCTCAGTGTGTCGTGCCACTCACGCGGTGCCTGGCGGAGACCGTAGACTGGCCGCCGGAGGCTCCACTAGGTGCCAGGAGGAAAAGTCCCAGTAAAGCCAAGTGAGCCGCGCAGCCAGATCTCCTCATGCAGGCTGCCTTGCAGGAAAGCAGTGCTGAAGTCAAGAGAGTGTAGCTCGTAGTCACGGTGAGCAGCTACGTGCAGCAGTACCCAAAGAGTGGTCATCTTCGGGGTAGGGGAGAAGGTCTGAAAGTAGTCAACTCCCTGCCGCTGACTGAAGCCACGAGCCACGTAACGCGCCTTGAAGACAGGTGGAGAACCCGGCGGCCGCTTCACCCTGAAAATCCACATGCCACTGACGATGTTCGCCCCAGGAGGGGGGACAGCGTCAACGTAGGTGCCCGTGGACTTCCAGGAAGCCATCTCTGCATCCATAGCTGCCTGCCACTAAGAAGAGTAGGGACCCTCTATCGCCTCCGCGTAAGAGCGCGGAGTCGGGATGTCAAGTGCATCCGGGTCTCCCTCAGGGATAAGCAGTACAGACACGAGATGAGGTGAAGCAGCTGCTAGACAGTGGAACTCCTCCTGCCTGTCCTCAAGGACGTCCGTGCCAACGGCACACTCACCCCCGACGGACGGAGGACAGACAGACTCAGACTCAGCGACAAGACTAGCAGCGTAGTCTAGGCGACAGCGAGCAGCAAAGTCGACGAGCTCAGTAACAAGGGCAAACGCAGCAGTGGACTCGTAAGAAGGGTCAGTGACAAGAGTAGCAAGAAGACGCGTGACAGTAGGACTGGCAGCACGAAGAGAGTCCGACTCCTGGTCGGAAAGAGCAGGAAGAGAAGACTCAGGAGGAGAAGGTAAAGGGGCACGCAGAGGAGCAGTGGACGGACGCAGAGACATCCGGTGCGTGCCAGGTAGAGGTGGAGGACGCTGACGCGAACTGCGACCACTAGTGCGAGCAGCACGAACCAGCGACGCTGGGCGAGACGCAAGCTCACGACGCTCAGCAAGACCTCGAGTAGGACCAGGGTAGGGAGAAGGAGCGGGTAAAGGGGAGGTAGGCTGCAACTGTAACTGCGAGGAGACAGGCTGTGGACATTCCAAAAAAAGAGGAGGACCAGTAGAAGGCGGAAGACCAAGAACCTACTGCAGGAGGGGAACGAAGTACGGTCGAGGCTGCGCGGCGACGCCAGACACAGCAGGGACAGCACCAGTACTCCCAGCAGGAGCACCCGCTCCAACAGCACCTCGAGCAGCACCAGAACCTCCAGCAGCACCAATAGTACCCCCAGTAGGACTACCAAATGTAGTCTCAGTGACAAAACCTTCAAGAGCACCAGCTCCAGTCGAACCCTCAGGCCCATCAGCTCCAGTACTCTTAGTACCAGCACCTCCGGGACCCGCGACAGCAGCACCCTCAGTAGCCGTAGAACCTCCAGCACCAGCAGCATGCCTCCAGCGCCAGGGAAACCACTCGCGCAACTCCTGTGGAGAGAGTGGCTCCCGCAGAGACGAAGCACCCGGAGAATCTCCAGGCGGAGCACCTCCAAGCTGAGCACCCCTAGGCTCAGCACACCCAGGCTCTGCACCCCCAGGCTCAGCACCCCCAGGCTCAGCACCCCCAGGCTCAGCACCCCTAGGCTCAGCACCCCCAAGCACAGCACCCCCAGGCTCAGCACCCCCAGGCTCAGCACCCCCAATCGCAGCACCCCCAGGCTCAGCACCCCCATTCGCAGCACCCCCAGGCTCAGCACCTCTAGCAGCACCAGAGTCACTAGTAACCTCGACAGGCTCGACTGCGTCAACCTGGGACACACCTGAAAAGGCAGGACCTTGAGGGGGGAGGGGGTCTACCGGGGGGGGACCTGGTACAAGGAAGAGCGGGGGGGGGGGGGGGACGGAGTACAGTAGGGGAAGAGGCGGTAGTAGGGGACCGACTCGTAAAACGTGACGTCCTGGGAGGACAGAACACGGCAAGAGGTGGGGTGGTAGAAATGCCACCCAGGCGCGTCGGGGGGGAACCCCAGGAAGACGCAAGGAGCAGCACGAGGGGACAGCTTGTCCGAAGACAAGTCGCGGACAAACGCCCGAGATCCCTAGACCCGGAACGCCGACGCATCCCCAACCTTCCCCGTCCACAGCAAGGCTGGGGAGGTCTCCGGCCTGGAGACTCGGGGGTGGAGGTTGATCTGATGCGCCGCGTACCTCACCACAAACGGCCACAGAAAATGGGGAGTAGCCGCATGCATCATAGATGTACGAGCGACGTCCATGACCATGCCAATGCGGCGCTCAGCAATCCCATTTTGCTGCGGGGAGTCCGAAAGCGTGAAGGTCTGACGGATGCCTCGTGCGCGATAGTAGGCGCTCAGAAGGCCAGAAGAAAACTCTCCGCCTCTGTCCGAGTGCAGACGCAAAACAGGAAAGTCAGAGCCAAAGCTCTGCCTGAGCTGGAGACAAGCTGCGCGGATCCAGACAATCAGCACCTCAGTGACATCACCCTTGCTGCGCAAGGGGAAGACCGTGGTGTAATGCGAGTAGTCGTCAACAACGAGCAGGAAGTAGCGCTCGTGACCCTGTCCACGGACGCGGGCTGGGCCCCACAGGTCCATGTGAAGCGTCTGCAGTGGGTCCTCTGTCCGAGGAAACTGGGAGGAGTGAGGGGCAGCCCGCTGGCGCCCCTCGACATAGGGGACACAGGTAGGGCCAGGGCTCTGAGGAAGGGGAGGGAGGGACCGGGGGAGACCAGAAACTAGAAGACGGGAGGCCATACCTCTGAGCCGAAGCAGAGAGGGGTGACCAAGGCGTGGGTGCCAGAGGAGGGTCTCGTGAGACAGGAGACGACACGAACAGGGGGCAGACTCAGGACCAGACCTGGACGCAGCAGCAAACACCTGACTCGACGCAGCTAACCTACCAGACTCATCAACTGGAGGAGACAGAGTGGTCAGTGTGTACAGGCTCGACCCTGGCTGACGGGTAAACGTAGCCAGGTGTAGGCCTGTGCTAGCCTCTGTGCAGTGCGTCACCCGCTGACGTGCAGGAGTGAACTGGTGGACTCCCCCATCCTGTAGGTCAGCACCACTCACCAAGTTCGTAGAAAACGAGGGGAGGTAGAGACCAGACAGGGTGCCAGAGGGAGCCGCCGGACACGGGAGGACTGTGGAGAAGTGAGACAGGACAGGACCTCCAGAGGGGTCAGCCAGAGACACCGCAATCGGCCGACTAAGCGGCGTGAGTGTGGTGCGGTCGCGAAAGAAGGAGCGAGAGGCCCCAGAGTCAAGGGTGAAGGTGAGGGAGGCCGAAGCCGTTGTAGTACCTGAGAGCGCAGACTCACCTGTACCTGAGGACGCAAACGTACTAGCACCTAGAGCAGCAGCGTCGCAAGCACCTCGGGCAGCAGCCTCACCAGTACCTAGAGCAGCAGTCGCAATGCCCGGATCGAGCGGGAAACACCGGTAACAGTCACCCTCATCACTAGTAGACACAACATACATGGCAGAAAGAATAGCATCAAAATCAAGATCATGGATAGCAACTCCCGCCCTAGACAGCTCGCCCCAGCGAGGGATCTCTGTGGCCTCCGGGAACTGGCAACGCCACGCGTCCGTCAGGCAGCCAAAGCAGCGCTGGGTGGGGTGCGCACCCCCACACTGCTCACCCGCACGGTCGCCGGTGCGCAGGACGTAGGTGCGCGGACCAAAACCCCCACCCGGCTGGCGTGCTGTGTACCACTCACGGAGCTGCTGAGGGGACAGGGTCTCACGACCGCGCTGCTGCTGCTGGCGCTGACCACCACAGGAGCCACTCCTCTGCATAGACCCGCGACCAGCTCCACCGCCACCCCCGCCGCCTCCACCGCCTCCGCCGCCTCCGCTACTACCGCCGCCTCCGCCGCCTCCTCCACTGCCACCACCTCTGCTACTTCCGCTCCCACTGCCACCGCCGCCGCCGCCTCCGCCTCCACTGCCGCCACCGACACATCCACCCCCACCTCCACTCCCACCGCCACCCCCACTCCCCCCGCCACCTCCACCTCTACCTCCACCGCCCCCGCTCGCTCCTCCAGTGCCCCTGCCACCCTTGCCCTTGCCAGAGCGGAGTCGCCCGCTAGGGGCAGACGCCGCACTGACCGACTCAAGCCCAACGAGGTCGGCCGTAGCAGCAGAGGCAACAGAGGGCAGAAGGGGGGAGGGGGAACACCCCTCAAAGATGGGGGTGCGCAGGTCACCACGAGAGGCTCCTACAGCGACTATGCTCTTCTCGGCCGCTAGGAGGGACTTCTCGAGGAGGTCAATAGTGAGAGTGGTGGGACAGACTGAGAGAAAGTGGTCCCTGACTACGCGGAGTGAGTCAGGGAGGCGAGTGACTATATAGTAGAGAGTGATGTACATGGGGGGGGGGGTTCTTGGCGCTGAAGACAGCCGGAAGGTCAGCGCGGTAGCGAGTGTCACTAGTGCGGAGGTGCGTAATGAGGTCAGCGACTGTGGGAACGGCAGCAAGGTCAGGGAAGAGGTACGGTAGCATGAGACGGCTCAGTGCAGCATAGGCAGGGGAGGAGTAGCACGCAACTACAGCGTCGTACAAGGTCTGAGCACTCTTGTACTGACTAAAGTGCGCACGCTCGGAGGTAGGGAGGTGGCGACGCACATCAAGACGTGCAGCAGCATCGCGTGTGGCCCACTAGGAGCGAACAGTGGCGTCAGCATCAGCAGCAGGGGCAGGAGAGGCGCCAGAGGTGAGGTCAAAGAGAGAGAGACCGTCTGCCCTATCGCACTGTAAGAACAGCTGCAGGTCATCTACCTAGACCTCAAAGTCAATGGCTTGACCCTCAGCATCAAAAGCGAGGACACTAGGGGTAGCCATGACTACAGTAGACTAGCAGTGCAATAGTATGGTGGGGACAGTGCAGTAAAAGAGGCACTGTGCTCACCTGACAGGGCAGCTCGGGCGGCTCGGCAGTAGGGCGGCTCGGCAGCTCGGCGGCTCGGCAATTGGGCGGCTGGGCGGCTCGGCTGCAGTGCGGCTCGGCGGCCCGGCGGCTCGGCTGCTGGGCGGCTCCGCTGCAGGGCGGCTCGGCTGGTGGGTGGCTCGGCTGCAAGGCGGCTTGGCTGTCCGGCTGCTGGGCGGCCAGGCGGCTCGGCTGTCCGGCTGCTCGGCTATGCTGCTGCAGGGCGGTGCGGCGATCGGCTGGGTGGGGCGGGTCGGGCAGCAGCAGAGGGCGGGGGGGCCGTATATGAAGGCGGCGGGGCCGCAGCTGAGAGTGGCGGGGCCGCAGCAGAGGGCGGCGGGGCCGCAGGTGAAAGCGGCGGGGCCGCAGCTGAGAGCGGCGGGGCCGCAGCAGAGGGCGGTGGGGCCGTAGCAGAGGGCGGCGGGGCCGCAGGTGAAAGCGGCGGGGCCGCAGCTAAGAGCGGCGGGGCTGCAGCAGGGGGCGGCGGGGCCGCAGTTGAGGGCGGCGGGGCCGCAGTAGAGGGCGGCGAGGCCGCAGAGAAGGGCGGCAGGGGACGCAGCTGTTGAGGGCGGCGGAGCCGCAGTTGAGGGTGGCGGGCCGCAGGCGAGAGCGGCGGGGCCGTGTAGCGAGACGGCGGGGCCATGAGGAGGGCGGCGACAGGCCGCTACTAGGGCGGCGACGAGGCCGCTGGTGAACGGGCGGCTCGACGCGGCCGTTAGGGCTGCGCGCCGCGACAATAAGGGCGGCGCGACGGGCCGCTAAGGGGACGCGACGGGGCCGCTAGGAAGGGCGCGACCCTAGGCGCGCTTCGGGCAGGGGCAGGTCGCGCCCCGGGTAGGAAAAAAAAAGTGATCGGTGGGCCCCAGGAACAGTTCCCACAGGGGAACCTGCTCGATACCATGAGAAAGTGTAAACGAGAATGGATGACTAAGGAATGAAAGTGATACAAGTATGCAACCCTAGAATTGTGTACCCCATATAGGCTACCCCTCTAGAGCCTACACAACATTATGATTTGACAATCTCTCCTCAGCCTCACCTAGATCGTCACAATCAACTCTTCCCTCGCCTCACCTCCCTTTCCACCATCACTCCCTACCTGCGTGCATATCCACCTGTGAACACCACCGTCACGAAGCAACCTCGTCCTGCCGGCCAGCCGACCTACCTATCCGCCTTTGCACAGCATCACCAACAAGCTCACCAGCTTGGTCAGGGCAGTCAGGTGCTGCAGCCCATCATCCATGATTGCCATGTACGTCAGGTCAAGTTTCTCAAGCCCTGTCAGAGTCCCCACATGCACCATGCCAGCATTTGAGACCATGCATTCAGGAAGCTCCAGCTCTTTAAGAGAGTACAGAGCTGTCAACTGCGCCAGACTAGAATTGGTCACATTGGTCCCCCATAGATAGAGGCCTTTGAGACTGGTCACGAACCCAATGCCTTCCAAGAAATCGTCTAAGACTTCTGTGCTGCTGAGGTATAGTGTCTCCAGCCGTGGCAGCCTGAAGAGGTGTTTCATGCCCTCCGCACTGTAGCCCCAACTATAGGACAAGTCAATGCTGATGTCGTCTAAGAGGCCTTTGTGGAGACCACTAAGCTTCAGATTGTTCCCATGGGATGCTGACTTGATTGCCTGGAATAAAAGGGGGACGAAGGCATTCATAACAAGTCATGATCACACTAAAAAGTAGAAGAACCAAGTAATTCATTCCACTCATTCACTAAGCACTCACCTCCAAGGCTTGCTTCCCAACACATTTACTCCTCCGAATCTCCTGCGGAATATTCAGCTTCAGATCTTGTATCATCTGCCATTCCTTCCAGGCTGCAAATCCTTCCATGGCACGTGGCCGGTTCAGCTTCTCCTGCACCTCCCTCCTCATCTCTTCCCTCCCCCTTGCCAACTCCGCTCTCATCTCCTCCTCACCTTTTCTAGCCTCTGCTCTCAACCCTCTCAAGTTGGATTCCCTTCTTTCCTCAGCCATATGCAGTCGAACTATCATAAAATCCTTGTCTTCAACCATCAACCCCTTCACTACTGCCAGCTCCGCCTTCACTCCATCCAGATCCCCCTTCACTGCTGCCACCTCTCTCCCCTTCTCCTCCACCACAGTAGCAGTCGCCACACTCCTCTCTTCCACGACACCCAATGCACGCCTCAGCTCATTTTCTGAATCCCGGTTTCTCTCAGCCAAAATCGCCACTCGCTCCTTCTGTCGAGCCACCTCCTCTCTGACCACTACCAGCTCCCCCCTCAATGCTGCCAATTCCCCTATCACTAATCCGAGCAGTCCATTTACAGTTTCACTTTGTCACACTTGCCTCTCCCTCTGCAGCCATAACTGCGTCTTAATGTCAGCCTCCTCCCTCCCTCCCTCCATCCCTTCCTCCCTCCCTCCCTCCCTCCCTCCCTCCCTCCCTCCCTCCCTCCCTCCCTCCCTCCCTCCCTCCCTCCCTCCCTCCTTCCCCCTGCGGAATGCTCAACGTTGATGGCACTGTGGCGTGTCGAAATCGGCTGGAGATGAATGCATGGAGGTAAACAGGGAACCACACCCATACAAAGAGAAAGGAGGAGGAGAGGGTGGCGTCCACCCCAAGTGGTCATGAGCCAACAGCACCCCTCGCCTCTTTTATTCTACTCGAGTTGGTCAAGTCTGAAGCCTTGCTTCGCCTTGTTTGAATGACTCAACTGAGGCGACCACAGTAAAAAAACTCGTTCTCTACTCATTTGAAAAGACATGGGAGAACGTACTCGCAAGTCTGCTTTCCTCGTGAGTTAACCCCCAGCGCAACTTGCCAGAGGAGGTCGTATCTAAATTAATTCGCTTGGCTGGTCAGGGTACTTTGCAGGTGGGGCAAGGCATGTGGGTTCGCACACAGGCATGGGAGCGGACAGGGTGGATATTTTAGTAGCGAGGGTGGGTTATTGCAAGGGTGTTGGGAGATGCGAGTATGACTTGCCTCACTAGCTGCTCGTGACTAGAGCTTGATAGAGGAAATGTTAGCTATCACAACTGTAGCAGAATCACAATTTCCAGTTATATAGCAGCTCCGGCGTGGATTAATGGCAATATTTGGGGACAGAAAAAATGAAGGGATATGTATGTGGTGACGGCAATTGTGGCAATATCGTCATCACAAACATGTCACTTTCTTATCTCGGCAATGCATATGTTCAATCCTCTCACACATGTCAGTTAGTAATACCCTCTTATCGACGTGTGACGCCTCTGTGCATGCTTACTAAGCTTCCTCTTTGCACTAAGCTCTAGGAATGTGGAATTGAGATAGCCGAAGGCTTCATTATGCACCGCGCTTCTCCATTTTGCGACATAATAGTTACCGAAAAAAATGAGATAAACGGAGAGTAGGAAGCATCGGCGAAGTGAGAATGGAGGGAAGTGCTGGCTTGCAAGCAAAATGAATGCTATGACGGACCAGCCTTACCTGTTTCTAGGGTTTCAAAGATTGAAACGTCGTAAGAGACTAGAGGAGACACTCGAATCTGAGCTCTACAGCAGGCACCGGACGCGCCAAACGGCCAGAAATGCGCCGCAATTGTGAGTTTTACTTGAGAGTATACGATGGCCGCTTTAGAACAAAATAGAAGTGAGAGTGTAGTTGTGAAGCTCGGAGCGAAGGGTAAAAAGATGAAAAGATAAGAAATCGCGAGGAGAGGAGGATTAATAGCAGGGTAAATGGTACTAACTGCTACGCAACGCGGGTTTGAAAAAGTATAAGCGCTTCGTGATAACTTAGTGCTTCTAAGTCTGTGAGCAGATGAGTGTCATGTGTACTTGACATGGCAAAAATAGTAGTCACGAATGCTCTCGGCTTGCATAGTTTATCCTATGTTACCAGCCTCCTTTGATTCGACGAAGAGTGATGAAGGTTTTGAATGTGCCAATGTCGTCACCTGTGCAAAAAAACGAATGCGAACGTCATATCGAGTCAAGTTTGCATGTGGTGACAGGCAGGAGAACTAGTAGCGAAAATGGAGGCGACTCAAATGTCAGAATATTATCTTATTGTTCTAGCCTGTAGTGGGGTGCTCTATAGCGAGTACAACCCTTCTAGGGTTTGCTATTTGTATCCTCATTCTTGCTAGTTCAATCCTCTCTTTCTTCCTTCAAACTTTAACATCAAATTCGTACCTATCAAGGCACTTGCGTCGGCGAACCGAGAACGACACAGTGCTAGTATAATTGGCTCTTCGCTTCGACGATTGCGAACAAATGTGCTTTGAAGTGGTAACTGCCAATAAACGCAATCGGCTGTGATCTGCAACACAACGAATGTGTCGAACTCGAGATTTGAGTGTTGGTTATAATCTGAACCCTTTCTTCCGGTCGCCTATGTCAATCAGAGCATAGTAGACGTACCGTGAGGAAAGGTGACCCGAATCGCCTCTACAAAATCAGTAACGCACGGCGACGCCGATTCTCGTAGCCATTCGTAAAACCTTCCGCGCGTCGTGTCTTCTCGTCTCCTTTCCTGGCTCGCCTGTCGCTCCTTCCCTCTCGTAATCTCTACTAAGCCTCGCCATTACTCAACACGCATTGCAGATCGCAATACTCCACGCAGTTGCTGAGTCTTTTCGAGGGCCGTGGAAACGCGATGTCTAAGAAACCCTAATTTGAGGTTAAACACCTTATCGTTTCCTAAATCGCCACTTTGTTACGAGTGGGAGTCATCGAGGGGTGAAGCATGATCCCCCTATACTCACCAGCGTCCAGCCCATACGTTGCCTAGCCTTTCATCCAGGTACTGACAGGACTACGGCACTGGCGATTGCGCAAAGGCGCCTCCGAGCGTATGGCCAAGAGCTTAAGTTTGGTGGTGACAATCCGGTGGGAAGGGCAGGCGAGCTCCTATATTGGGAACCGGGTGCAATTAACCGCGTATCCTATAATTCTAGGACTGCTATTTCAGCAACGAGGGGAAACTGCAAACCATGATGTCAGAATGTTATTGTTCTCTAGCCTGCAGTGGGGTACTCTATAGCGAGTACAACCCCTTAGGGTTTCCTATATGTATCCTGCTGCTTTCTAGTGAACCCCCCTCTTCTTCATTCTCGTTCTAGTTTTCTCATGGTATCAGAGCGGTTCCGATCCTAGGACCCAACTGCTTCCGCTGCTACTTTGTGCTCGGCACGCCCCGTGGCGTGCCCCTCGCGCTTCTCTTAGCGGCCCCGTTGCCGCCCTTCCTAGCCCCTCACGGCCCCTTCGCGGCCCCGTTGCTGCCCTTCCAGGCCCCTCGCGGCCCCTTCGCGGCCCCGTCGCCGCCCCCTTTCGCAGCCCGTCGCCGCCCTTCCGCGGCCCCATCGCCGCCCTTTCAGCGGCCCCGTCGCCGCCCTTCCGCGGCCCCGTCGCCGCCCTTTCAGCGGCCCCGACGCCGCCCTTTCCGCGGCCCCGTCGCCGCCCCTTACAGCGGCCCCGTCGCCGCCCTTCAGCGGCACGGTCGCCACCCTTTCGCGGCCCCGTTGCCGCCCCTTCAGCAGCCCCGTTGCCGCCACCCCTCAGCAGCCCCGTCGCCGCCCTCCAGCGGCCCCGTCGCCGCCCTCCAGCGGCCCCGTTGCCGCCCTTCAGCGGCCCCGTCGCCGCCCTTCCTCGGCCCCGTCGCCGCCTATAGCGGCCCCGGCCCCACCCCGGCCATGACCCGCCGCAAGCCGCGGCGCACCGGTGCACCGCCCCCCCCCCCCCCCCCCCCCTTTTCCCGTTGCCTGTCGAGGCGACCTGAGGGGGCCGCGTGCGGGAGGGGCAACCTCGTGGGGGGGGGGCGAGCGTCGCCCCTTCTGCCGCCTGCTTTGGCGCCCAAGGAGGCCGCGCGTCGCCCTCCCCCCCCCCCCCCCCCCCCCCCCCCCCCCCCCTCCCTACCCGCCATCCCGCCCTGCCCTGTGTTAGGGTTTGGGGGTGGCAAGAAGGGGGTGACGTATGTGTGGTCTCCCCTGCTCCTCCTCCTCCTTCGTCTCCCACTGCTGCAGCTGTCGCTGAGGGGGGTGGATGTGTGGGAGCCTGGGGTTTAGGGTTTAAGCGGGGTACTGTGGGAGTGGAGCTAGGGTTTTGAGGGAGGTGGATATGTGGGCATCTGGGGTTTAGGGTTTACGGGGGTGCTGTGGGTGTAGGGTTAGGGTTTGAGCAGGGGGTGTGTGAGAGGGGCGTTGGGCAGCAGGGGGAGGTTGCGTGGAGGCAGCAGTCTTGTCGTCAGATGCACCAGCAGTCCAGAGGCTACAATCTCCGGTAGTCGCCACTCGCCTGTGGGTCAGTTGCTCGTCTGCCGCTACTTTTAGCCGCGGAGCCAGTTACTCCTATAGTCCGGGTCTTTGCTTCGGTAGCCACTGAGCCAGCAGCTTGTCTGTGTGTCTGCAGCGCCCCCCACAGTCTCTCCTCCTCCTCACTTGCCCTCTGTGATTAGCTCTAGCCTTACTTACCTATTGTGAACTCCTGCTCTATGTCTGCTTGCTCATTGTGCTGATTACTTCCCACTTTGGCTATGGGGGTGTGTCAGAATCTTATTGTTCTCTAGCCTGTAGTGGGGTACTCTATAGCGAGTACAACCCCTTAGGGTTTCCTATATGTATCCTGCTGCTTTCTAGTGAACCCCCCTCTTCTTCATTCTCGTTCTAGTTTTCTCACATGAAAGGCTTTAATCATGGCGGTACAAGTTGTGTACCGGCATACAAACGTCTGAAAGTGGGGGTGAGGACCATGGGCAGAATGACAAAGGTTGGTGGAAATTGTCAATTGAGGGTGGCGAGGGGTGAGTCTTAAATCTTGTTGCTTGTTTTTTCTCCCCAGAAGAATCGATCGAGGAGCCGCAACCTGCGATGGACAAGCAGGTCACTGAGGATGCGGAGGATGTGGTGCTCGAGCTGGAAGAGGATATGCTGCCCCATCCTGGGTCAGATGTAGACGTAATGTTGACTCCCGCCCCTGCTGTTGGGGAGGACCATGACAGCCCGAACAGGCTTGCGCCTTCACTTCCAGGCGTGCGCAGTGGACGGATTACCGCAGCTGTAGGCAATGACAGAAGACGAGCGCATTTCCTTGCCTATTTAATGTTACGCGAAGTTACGGGTCGCTGTCAGCTGTGCTTGTAGCGTTGTAATGACTGAATAAGTACAACAAGACTAGGGGTGACTGAATGCGTAGGGGTGTTGCGGTCGCATTCGACCTGGGGTTACTTTTGCGAGCTTGATCTAGCACGCGAACCTCGTCAATCATTGTAGACACTTCCCACATTCACGGGCAAATTGCAACCACTTCCCCTGTTGAACAAGGAATGAAATGACTAAGAATGAAATGAGTACAAATATGGAAACCTAGAAGTGTGTACCCCCTATAGGCTAACCTACTGTAGCCTAAACAACTACAACAATATATAATGTTTGACACACCCCCATAGGCGAAGTGGGGGAGAACTAGGGGTCACAAGACCAGTCAAGTAAAGCAAAGCAAAGCAAAGCAAGCTCAGGGTGGATCACAATGTCACCACACAATCCGAGCGCAAGTTCAAGGCCACAAGGCCAGCTCACATGCAGGAGTACATATATATATAAGACTAAACAAGCAAGAGCAGTGATATATATATGTAACAGTACAAAGAGGGTCAAGAGGAGAGCAAGTGAGGCAGGACAGACACAAGACCCAGCTGGGTACAGCAGCGCTGATGATCACAAGGCGCAAGTGCCTTGGTGAAAACATCAGCAGTGTTGGCCTCAGAGGCCACGTACGCAAGTCGCAACTGACCACGCTGCTATAGCTCACGAGCAAGGAAGTAGCGGAGAGCAATGTGCTTTGTTCTGTGCTCCAGTCTCTGCTCTCGACACAAGGCCAGCATGGCCTTGTTGTCGACGTACAGGACTGGAGGAGAACGAGGCGGCTCTCCAAGGTCGGTCAGCAGGTAGGTGAGCCAGCGAAGCTCCTGAGCAGCCATGGCCCCTGCGTAGATCTCAGCCTCACAACTGGAGCCGTGAACAGAAGACGAGCGAGTAGCCCGCCACGAAACAGAGCCGGAACCAAGGCTGAAGGTGTAACCCTGTGACGACCGCTGCGTAGCCTGGTCGTCAGCCCAAAAAGCATCCGCGTGACCAGTGAGGACCACTGGACTCCGCCCTCCAAGCACTAGTCCCATGCCCGACGTACTGCACAAGTAACGCAACACCCTCTTCGCTGCAGCCATGTGCTCTGGTCGGTGTCTCCCAGAAGCAACATAACGCGCAAGAATGCTAAGAGGGTATGCAAGGTCAGGTCGTGTGCAGGTCATCAGGTACATGAGACAGCCAACAAGCTCTGGGTACGGGCCACTCGACTCTACGGACTCATCCAAAGGCAGAGCTGAGAGCGAGTGGCGAGTAGACAGAGGAGTGGCCTGAGGCGAGGAGTACGTGAAGCCGAAGCGCTGAAGGACCTGATGCACCATGTGTGACTAAGTCAGGGTAATGGTGCGGCGTGCTCTGTCCCGTGTGATCTGCAAGCCAAGGTAGCTGCGCAGTTCACCCAGGTCAGTGCACGTGTGTCTCTTCTGCAGCTCGGACTTCACGTAGGCGAGTCCAGCAGTGTCAGCAGTGGCAAAGACCAAGTCGTCGACGTACACGAGGATGTAGAACGGCGGCAGAGAAGTGTCGGTGCGCAGAAACAGCGACGGGTCGGCAGTAGAAGGAGCAAACCCAAGTGCCGCCAGCGTGGTCCTCAGTGTGTCGTGCCACTCACGTGGCGCCTGGCGGAGACCGTAGACTGGACGCCGGAGACTCCACTGGGTACCAGGAGGGAAAGACCCAGTGAAGCCAGGTGGGCGACGCAGCCAGATCTCCTCGTGCAGGCTGCCCTGCAAGAAAGCTGTGCTGAAGTCGAGAGAGTGAAGCTCGTAGTCCCGGTGAGCAGCAACGTGCAGGAGTACCCGAAGAGTGGTCATCTTCGGGGTGGGGGAGAAGGTCTGAAAGTAGTCAACTCCCTGCCGCTGACTGAAGCCACGAGCCACGTAACGCGCCTTGAAGACAGGCGGAGAACCCGGCGGCCGCTTCACCCTGAAGATCCACATGCCACTGACGATGTTCGCCCCAGGAGGGGGAACAGCGTCAACGTAGGTGCCTGTGGACTTCCAGGAAGCCATCTCTGCATCCATAGCTGCCTGCCACTGAGAGGAGTAGGGACCCTCTATCGCCTCCGCGTAAGAGCGCAGAGTCGGGATGTCTAGTGCATCCGGGTCTCCCTCAGGAGCTAGCAGTACAAACGCGAGGTGAGGTGACGCGGCAGCCAAGCACTGAAACTCCTCCTGCCTGTCCTCAAGGACGTCCGTGCCAAGGGCACACGCACCCCTGACGGACGGAGGACAGACAGACTCAGACTCAGCGACAAGACTAGCAGCGTAGTCAAGACGACAGCGAGCAGCAAAGTCGACGAGCTCAGCAACTAGGGCAGACGCAGCAGAAGACTTGAAAGAAGGGTCAGTGACGGCAGTAGCAAGTAGACGCGTGACAGTAGGACTGGCAGCACGAAGAGAGTCCGACTGCGGGTCGGCAAGAGCAGGAAGAGAGGAAGCAGGAGGAGAAGGCAAAGGGGCACGAAGAGGGGCAGTGGACGGACGCAGAGACATCTGGTGCGTGCCAGGGGCAGGAGGAGGACGTGGACGCGAAGTACGAGCTCCAGTGCTATCAGGACGGACATGCGACGCAGGGCGAGACGCACGCTCACGACGCTCAGTAAGACCGTCAGTAGGACCAGAGTAAGGAGAAGGAGCAGGCAGTGACTGAACAGGCAGTGGACACACTAAAGGAGGGGGAGGACCAGGAGGAGGCGAGAGACCAAGAACCTGCTGAAGGAGCGGAATGAAGTACGGCTGAGGGCGCGCGGCGACTCGAGACACAGCAGGGACAGCACCAGTGCCCCCAGCGGCAGTACCAACGCCCGAGTCCGCAGCACTGGCAGGGACTCCAACACCAGGGTCCTCAGCACCAGTCACAGCTCCAACGCCCGGGTCCTCAGCACCAGCAGCAGCTCCAACGCCCGGGTCTGCAGTACCAGCAGGAGCTCCACCGCCCGGGTCCTCAGCACCAGTCACAGCTCCAACGCCCGGGTCCTCAGCACCAGCAGCAGCTCCAACGCCCGGGTCCTCAGCACCAGCAGCAGCTCCAACGCCCGAGTCCTCAGCACCAGCAGCAGCTCCAACGCCCGGGTCCGCAGTACCAGCAGCAGCCCCAACGCCCGGGTCCTAAGCACCAGCAGCAGCTCCAACGCTCCCGGGTCCTGATCACCAGCAGCAGCTCCAACGCCCGGGTCCGCAGCACCATTAGCAGCAGGGTCCGTGAGACGAGGCGCGCCACTACGAAGTGTGCAACGGCGCTCGTACCACTCACGGATCCGCTCACGAGAGGGGAGCTCCCGACTAGAAGAAGTGCCAGCACCAGTCTCCGTAGCGCGCCTGGTCCCAGAGGTACCCCTCCGGAGGCTGCAGTAGTGTAAGTACCACTCACGCAACTGCTCCGAGGAGAGGTCTCGGCCAGGCGAAGGACCCCCTGGCGCAGTACCGCCAGGCTCAGCACCCCCAGTCACCGTACCCCCAGGCTCAGCACCCCCAGGCACAGCACCCCCAGGCTCAACACCCCCAGTGTCCGCACCCCCAGGATCAGCACCCCCAGAGTCAGCACCCCCAGGCTCAGCACCCCCAGAGTCCGCACCCCCAGGCTCAGCACCCCCAGTGTCCGCACCCCCAGGCTCAGCACCCCCAGCAGGACGAGAGTCGACAGCAACCTCAACAGGCTCGACCGGGTCTACCTGAGACACACGTGAGGGAGCGGCACCCTGAGGGGGGAGGGGGTCTACGACTGCAGCACCTGGCGCGAGGAAGAGAGGCGGGGGAGGGAGCGGGGAAGTGCGGTAGGGGAAGAGGCGGTAGTAGGGGACAGACTCGTCAAAAGTGACGTCCTGAGAGGGCAAGACCCGGCGCGAGGTGGCGTGGTAAAACTGCGAACCAGGTGCGTCCGGGACAAAGCCGAGGAAGACGCAGGGAACAGCACGAGAGGAGAGCTTGTCCGCAGACGAATCGTGAACAAATGGTCGAGATCCCCAGACCCGGAAACGCGACGCATCGCCTACCTCCCCCGTCCACAGCAGTGTGGGCGAGGTCTCCGCCAAGGAGACACGGGGCCAGAGGTTGAGCTGATGCGCAGCGTACCGGACCGCAAACGGCCACAGAAAATGGGGGGCAGCCGCATGGATCAAGGAGGTACGAGCGACCTCCATGACCAGGCCAATGCGGCGCTCCGCAACCCCATTCTGCTGTGGAGAGGCCGGAAGCGTGAACGACTGCTCAATGCCGTGCTCAGCACAGTAGGCTGCCAAGAGGTCGGAGGAGAACTCACCACCTCTGTCAGAGTGCAAGCGCAGGACAGGAAAGTCCGAGCGGAAACGCTCGCTGAGCTGGAGACGAGCTCTGCGGATCCAAGGGATCAAAACATCAGGGACCTCACCCTTGGTGCACAAGGGGAAGACCGTGGTGTAGCGCGAGTAGTCGTCAACAACGATCAGGAAGTACCTCTCCTGACCCTGACCACGGACGCGGGCTGGGCCCCACACGTCAATGTGGAGCGTCTGCAAAGGAGCAGTCGTCGGGGGAAACGAGGAGGAGTGAGGAGCGGCGCGCTGCCGCCCCTCGACACAGGGAAGGCAGGGAGGAGCAGGCGAGGGTGGGAGAGGAGGGAGAACCCTGGGAAGACCAGAGACAAGGTACCGGGAGTGCATGGCACGAAGGCGCTGCACAGACGGGTGGCCAAGTCGGTGGTGCCAGAGGACAGTCTCGTGCGCTAGAGAGCGACACGAGCAGGGGGCAGACAGCTGACCTGACGCGGACGCAAACGCAGACGCAGACGCAGCGACCTGAGGGGAGGCAGTAGTCAGTGTGTACAGGTCCGACCCCGGCTGCCGGGTGAAGGTAGCCAAGTGGCGGCCCGTACGAGCACACGTGCAGTGTGTCACACGCTCGTAGGCAGGGGTGAACTGGTGAACACCCCCGTCCTGGAGTGCACTACCTGCCACCAAGTTCGTGGAGAAGGAGGGGAGGTGGAGACCTGACAGTGTGCCCGACGGGACCGCAGGGCAGGGAAGGACAGTGGAGGAGGTCGCAATGACCGGACCCCCAGAGGGGTCAGCAAGGGAGACAGCAACTGGCCGAGCAAGGGGCTCAAGGGCAGTGCGGTCACGAAAGAAACAGCGAGAGGCACCTGAATCCAGCGTGAAGGTGTGCAGTGCTGCAGTCGACACAGTACCAGGGGGGGCAGATACGCACGCACCTAGTGCAGCAGCCTCACCAGCACCTGGGGTAGCAGACACGTGGGTACCTGGAGTAGCAGACGCACTCGTCCTAATGCGCGGGTCGGGCGGGACACTCAGGTACTCAGAACCCTCTCCACTAGTAGACATCACATACATGGCAGTGAGAATAGCATCAAAATCTAGAGCATAGATATCAATCCCCTTCTTCAGGAGATCAAGCCAGCGGGGCAGCTCAGTGGCCTGAGGGAACTGAACACGCCAAGCGTCGCTCAGACGAGCGAAGCAACGCTGTGTGGCGTGCGGTCCCCCACACGGCTGGCCAATGCGGTCACCAGTGCGAATGACGTACGTGCAGCTAAGGCCACCCCCCCCCCCCCCCGTGCAGAGAGTACCACTCACGGACCTCCTGGGGCGAGGGAGTGTGCTGCTGTCCCTGGCCACCGCCAGTGCCGCCACGCCCACCTCTCCCGCCACCACCTTCTCGACCACCCCAACCCCTGCCGCTGCCTCGTCCACCGCCACCCCCACTACCTCCTCCGCCCCGGCCACCTCCCCCGCCGCTGCCGCCACCCCCACCACCGCTGCCACCTCCCCCACCCGCGCCACCCCCCCCGCCACCACCTCCCCCACCACCGCCACCCCCGCCGTCACCACCACCGCTCTTGCCCCCCTTGCCCTTGCCGCTGCGGCGTCCTCCCGAAGCAGACGCAGTCCCGACCTTCTCAGCACCAAGGAGGTCGACAGCAGCAGCAGAGGCGACAGAGGGAAGAAGGGGGGAGGGAGAACACCCCTCAAAGAACGGGGTGCGGGGGTCACCGCGAGAGGCACCTACAGCGACTATGCTAGTCTCGGCTGCAAGGAGTTCCTTCTCGAGGAGGGCAATGGTGAGCTCGGTGGGGCAGCGAGCGAGGAAGTGGTCCCTGACTGAGCGCAGCGAGTCAGGGAGGCGCGTGACTAGGTGGCAAAGAGTGATCCAGAGCGGCGGTGGGTTCGTGGCTAGGAACTCATCAGGCATAGCGGCGCGGAAGCGAGCCTCACTAGTGCGGAGGTGGGTAATGAGGTCAGCGACAGTGTGAAAGGAAGCTAAGTCGGGGAACAGGTAGGGAAGAGAGAGACGACCTAGAGCAGCAGAGGCCGGTGAGGAGTAGCGGGCAACGACAGCAGTGTACAGTGCCTGTGCAGTCTTGTGCTGCCCAAAGTGCTCGCACTCATCTATCGGCAGAGAGTTGCGGATAGCGAAGCGAGCATGGGCGTCACGAGTCTGCCACTGTGAGCGAGCAGTGCTGTCGGCAGTAGCAGCAGGAGCAGTAGCGTGGCCTAGGGCGTGATCCTACAGCGAGATGTCTTCCTTGGCAGTGAGCTGTAGGAAGAGGTGTAGGTCATCAAGCCAGGTGTCGAACTTCACTGGGCGCCCCTCAGCATCAAAGGCTAGCACTGGAGGGCTAGCCATGGTAGTAGCAGTAGTAAAAGCAGCAGGAGCAGTAGGTAGGTAGGGCGGCGCGGCTCGGTATAGGTAGGGCGGCGCGGCTCGGTACAGGTAGGGCGGCGCGGCTCGGTATAGGTAGGGCGGCGCGGCTCGGGTCGGGCGGCGCGGCTCGGTTCGGGCAGCTCGGGTCGGGCGGCGCGGCTCGGGTCGGGCGGCTCGGTTCGGGCGGCTCGGTTCCGTTAGGGCCGGGCTGTTCAGTGCGGGCGGCGCGGTCTAGGTGGGGCCGTTCGAGGCGGCTAAGGGGAGCGCGGGGAGCGGGTGGGGTTGGGGACGGGGCCGACGCGGGCTGTAAGGGGTAGGGACGGGGCCGACGCGGGCTGTTAGGGGTAGGGACGGGGCCGACGCGGGCCTCTAGGAGTAGGGACGGGGGCCGACGCGGGCCTCTAGGGGTAGGATCGGGGGCCAACGCGGGCCTCTAGGGGTAGGATCAGGGCCGTCGCGGGCCTCTAGGGGTAGGGACAGGGCCGTCGCGGGCCTCTAGGGGTAAGGACGGGGCCGTCGCGGGCCTCTAGGGGTAAGGACGGGGCCGTCGCGGGCCTCTAGGGGTAGGCTCGGGGCCGACGCGGGCCTCAAGGGTAGGCGCGGGGCCGACGCGGGCCTCTAGGGGACGAGCTCGGGGCCGACGCGGGCCGTTAGGGTTAGGCGCGGGGCCGATTCGGGGCCTCTAGGTGCAACAGCGCGGGGCCTACAGGGCCTCTAGAGGCGTGAACGTCGAGGCGCCCTAGGGCAGGTAGGCAGATAGGCAGGTAGGTAGTGGTGGGCCCTTAGGAAAAACGGTCCTAGGAAGGACCTGCTCTATACCATGTTGAACAAGGAATGAAATGACTAAGAATGAAATGAGTACAAATATGGAAACCTAGAAGTGTGTACCCCCTATAGGCTAACCCACTGTAGCCTAAACAACTACAACAATATATAATGTTTGACATCCCCAACCAAGCTTCCTAAGGTTAAAGACTGTGGCCCGCGGGTTGAAATCCCATCCGATAAGCGTCGAGCTATGGATGCCCACCACGCGTTCTATCCCTTTCAGAAAGGTCCGCGCGACGGAAACCCGCTGGCGGAACCAGAGACGCTGCCCCGCCCCTACCAGAGGGGCGTGGGAGGTTTCGCAACTGTCTTTGGGGCTTCGCAAGCGTCCCTTCATAGTGCGGTGCGGTGCGGTTAGGGTCGAAGATAGCCCTCCTGCCGGAGAACCTTGAGAGACGACCCAAAGCGTTGACAGTGGGTCGAGAACCTTTGGCCGAAAAAAAAATTCTCTGATTTGCGCCTGGCCTACGCCGCAGCCTCTGCTCTGTGCATATTTCGCTATGTGCATCTACTCTTGCTACTGCCACCATCTCTCTTGATAGACGCCACTCCGCCTACAAGGATGCAGTACGGTTTTCCCTCTCTGCCATGGCTCCTAAGAGAACTTCAGACTAAGCAATGTCCAGCTTAACACGATCAATTTTCAAATGTGATTACATTTTCCATATCCACTCATCAAGAGCTTGATTTCGATACCACTTTATGTTCAAACAGCGAACATTGGCTCGTCGTAACAGCTTCTATGAAGATCTGTTGCTTTAGGTGAAATACTGGTTCTAAGTACAAGAGACATTGAGTTATTCCAAGGAAGTTAAAATGGTCAGGTTTATGGCAAATCGCCACCTATTATGGCACCTGGACAAAGCAGACTCAACATACCATGTTAACTGGAAGTACAAGGCAGCTAGACAACCAAATGTTTTCCGACTATCAGTTTTTCCAGCCATCAATTGATAATATTCGAGAAAGGAAACTCCACATATTTTTCCATTTAACATGGCTCCAGGTTTATCTGACGCGACAAGTGGTTCGGAGGCGGCCTGCAAGGAGACAATGTTTCTGGCAGCAGCTAGACGAAAAGAAGCAGCTTTTTTCACCATGGCTGAAAACGACGATCGCTTTCATTGTGAATTGCCTGAAGGCAGATGCTTCAATGGTTGGAAGGCAAATGGGGACGTGGTAGGAGAACCTCGATTTCTTCAAATATCTAGACAAGAAAGCTTGGTGGATACGACTGGAAGGCTACAGGATGGTTTCGTGCAGCTAGAAGAAGACGATCTACGGAGTTTCACGAGCAACACACCATTGTCATCAATTATGAATGGTGGCGATTTATTAGAAAATGACCTACGCTATGTCAAGAAGAGCACAAGAGAAGCAGCAGCTGCAGCAACCCTACATCGTCGCAGGCGTCAGAAATGTCTATGCAAATTTCATGCTCTCGTTACCACTTCCTACCGCTTCAACCGCAAAGCTTGGGTTGCTGAAACCAACACACACAACCACTTTGCAGCAACTGTTCAACCAAAGCTTAGGGCAACCACGCAACAAAAACGTGTCCACAGGTTCTTACCAAATCTGAAGTCTGGCAACTATGCAAACAAGGCTCAAAAAGGGCAAGAAAAAGTTTTTAGGTATTTGACTTAAAAACCTCCATAGGAACCTGGGAGGGTACGGTAGACATACACTACCTAAGCCCTCTAGCTCCGATTACGACCGACGATGTTTTTGCGTTGTAAAGTGCATTTTCATCTACCAAAAAAAAAAAAAAAAACCACTCCGCCTGCCCTCTCTCATTCCCCTTCCAAACCATCTGCCGACACTTTTTCTATGATTGTTATTGCTCTCGCTACAGCACCTCTCTTCCTACAACCGCCATCCCTCCCGCTACACCAGCATGTTGAAATGAACAAACAGGAATGGTTGAACTAACAGTGAAATCAGTACAAGTACCTAACCCTAGAATTGTGTACCCCCTATAGGCTAACCCACTGTAGCCTAAACAAGCACAACATATATAATGTTTGACACACCCCCATAGGCGAAGTGGGGGAGA
Organism: Closterium sp. NIES-65; assembly: GCA_948144175.1. NCBI lineage: Eukaryota > Viridiplantae > Streptophyta > Zygnematophyceae > Desmidiales > Closteriaceae > Closterium > Closterium sp. NIES-65. The sequence continues at coordinate 1,481,090 of CANXME010002528.1, forward strand.
ACTAGGGGTCACAAGACCAGTCAAGTAAAGCAAAGCAAAGCAAGCTCAGGGTGGATCACAAAGTCACCACACATTCCAAGCACAAGTTCAAGGCCACAAGGCCAGTTCACATGCAGGAGTACATATATATATAAGGCTAGACAAGCAAGAGCAGGTATATATATATGTAACAGTACAAGCAAGGTCAAGAGGTGAGCAAGTGAGGCAAGACATGTACAAGACCCAGCTGAGTGCAGAAGCGCTGATGATCACAAGGCGCAAGTGCCTTGGTGAAGACATCAGGAGTGTTGGCCTCAGAGGCCACGTACGCAAGCCGCAACTGACCACGCTGCTGTAGCTCACGAGCAAGGAAGTAGCGAAGAGCAATGTGCTTTGTTCTGTGCTCCAATCTCTGCTCTCGACACAAGGCCAGCATGGCCTTGTTGTCTACGTACAGGACTAGAGGAGAACGAGGCGGCTCTCCAAGGTCGGTCAGTGGGTAGGTGAGCCAGCGAAGCTCTTGAGCAGCCATGGCCCCTGCGTAGATCTCAGCCTCACAAGTGGAGCCGAGAACAGAAGACTAGCAAGTAGCCCGCCATGAAACAGAGCCAGAACCAAGGCTGAAGGTGTAACCCTGTGACGACCGCTGCGTAGCCTGGTCGTCAGCCCAAGAAGCGTCTGCGTGACCAATGAGGACCACTGGACTCCGCCCTCCAAGCACTAGCCCCATGCCCGGCGTACTGCACAAGTAGCGCAACACCCTTTTCGCTGCAGCCATGTGCTCTGGTCGGTGTCTCCCAGGAGCAACATAGCGTGCGAGAATGCTAAGAGGGTATGCAAGGTCAGGTCGTGTGCAGGTCATCAGGTACATGAGGCAGCCAACAAGCTCTGGGTACGGGTCACTTGACTCTACGGACTCATCCGAAGGCAGAGCAAAGAGCGAGTGGCGAGTAGGCAGAGGAGTGGCCTGAGGCGAGGAGTACGTGAAGCCGAAGCGCTGAAGGACCTGCTGCACCATGTGTGACTGAGTCAGGGTGATGGTGCAGCGTGCTCTGTCCCGGGTGATCTGCAAGCCAAGGTAGCTGCGCAGTTCACCCAGGTCTGTGCACGTGTGTCTCTTCTGCAGCTCGGACTTCACGTAGGCGAGTCCAGTAGTGTCAGCTGTGGCAAAGACCAAGTCGTCGACGTACACGAGGATGTAGAACGGCGGCAGAGAAGTGTCGTTGCGTAGAAACAGCGACGGGTCGGCAGTAGAGGGAGCAAACCCAAGAGCCGCAAGCGTAGTCCTCAGTGTGTCATGCCACTCACGCGGTGCCTGGCGGAGACCATAGACTAGCCGCCGGAGACTCCACTTGGTGCCAGGAGGAAAAGTCCCAGTGAAGCCAAGTGGGAGGCGCAGCCAGATCTCCTCGTGTAGGCTGCCCTGCAGGAAAGCAGTGCTGAAGTCAAGAGAGTGTAGCTCGTTGTCACAGTGAGTAGCTACGTGCAGCAGTACCCGAAGAGTGGTCATCTTGGGGGTGGGAGAGAAGGTGTGAAAGTAGTCAACTCCCTGCCGATGGCTAAAGCCACGAGCCACGTAACGTGCCTTGAAAACAGGCGGAGAACCCGGCGGCCGCTTCACCCTGAAAATCCACATGCCACTGACAATGTTCGCCCCAGGAGGGGGGACAGTGTCAACGTAGGTGCCTGTGGACTTCCAGGAAGCCATCTCTGCATCCATAGCTGCCTGCCACTGAGAAGAGTAGGGACCCTCTATCGCCTCCACGTAAGAGCGCGGAGTCGGGATGTCAAGTGCATCCGGGTCTCACTCAGGGGTAAGCAGTACGGACACGAGATAAGGTGAAGCAGCGGCCAAGCACTGGAACTCCTCCTGCCTGTCCTCAAGGACGTCCGTGCCAAGGGCACACTCACCCCGATGGACGGAGGACAGACAGACTCAGACTCAGCGACAAGACTAGCAGCGTAGTCTAGACGACAGCGAGCAGCAAAGTTGACGAGCTCAGCAACTAGGGCAGACGCAGCAGTGGACTCAAAGGAAAGGTCAGTGACTACAGTAGCAAGGGGACGCGTGATAGTAGGACTGGCAGCACGAAGAGAGTCCGGCTCCGGGTCGGGAAGAGCAGGAAGAGAGGACTCAGGAGGAGAAGGCAAAGGGGCACGCAGAGGAGCAGTGGACAGACGCAGAGACATCTGGTGCATGCCAGGGACAGGAGGAGGACGCTGACGCGAACTGCAACCACTAGTGCAAGCAGTACGGACAGGCGACGCAGGGCGAGACGCAGGCTCACGACGCTCAGCAAGACCTCCAGTAGGACCAGTGTAGGGAGAAGGAGCAGGAAGTGGGGAGGCGGGCTGTAACTGTAACTGTGACTGAACAGGCTGTGGACACTCTAAGGGAGGAGGAGGACCGAGAGAAGGCGGGAGACCAAGAGCCTGCTGAAGGAGTGGAACGAAGTACGGCCGCTGCCGTGCAGTGACTCCAGAACCAGCAGAGACACCATCGCCAAGGTCCTCCGCACCAGCAGCAGCTCCAACGCCTGACTCCACAGCACCAGCAGGAGCACGAGCTCCAGGGTCCTCAGCACCAGAAGCAGCTCCAACGCCCGGTTCCTCAGTACCAACAGCAGCTCCAACGCCCGGGTCCTCAGCACCAGCAGCAGCACCAGCGCCCGGGTCCGCAGCACCAGCCGTAGCTCATATGCCCTGGTCCGCAGCACCAGAAACAACTCCAACCTCTAGGGCCGCAGCACCAGCAGAACCAGTAGAGTCTCCAGCACCAGCAGCACCACCAGCAGCAGCGGGGTCCGCGACACCAGGCGCGCCACTCCGAAGAGTGCAGCGCCGCTCATACCACTCACGGATCCGCTCACGGGAGGGGTGCTCACGGCCAGGAGGAGAAGCACTAGCTTCAGTCCCAGTAGTACGCCTGACTCTAGAGGTACCTCTCCTGAGGCTGCAGTACTGTAAGTACCACTCACGCAGCTGCTCCAAGGAGAGGGCTCCTCCAGGTGTAGGATTCCCAGGATCAGCACCTCCAGACTCAGATTCCCCAGACTCCGGACTCTGCGGCCCAGCACCCCCAGGCTCAGCACCCCCAGGCTCAGTACCCCTAAGCTCAGCACCCCCAGGCTCCGCACCCCCAGGCTCCGCACCCCCAGGCTCAGCACCCCCAGGCTCCGCACCCCCAGGCTCCGCACCCCTAGGCTCAGCACCCCCAGGCTCTGCACCCGCAGCAGGACAAGAGTCGACAGCTACCTCAACAGGCTCAACCGGGTCTACCTGAGACACACTTGAGGGAGCAGCACCGTGAGGGGTGGGGGGGTCTACGACAGCAGCACCTGGCGCGAGGAAGAGAGGCGGGGGGGGGAGCGGGGCAGTGCGGTAGGGGAAGAGGCGGTAGTAGGGGACGGACTCGTCAAAAGTGACGTCCTGAGAGGGCAAGACTCGGCGCGAGGTGGCGTGGTAAAACTGCCAACCAGGCGCGTCCGGGACAAAGCCGAGGAAGACGCAGGGCACAGCACGGGAGGAGAGCTTCTCCGCAGACGTATCGCAGACAAAAGCTCGAGATCCCCAGACCCGGAAACGCGACGCAGCGCCAACCTCCCCCGTCCACAGCAGTGTGGGCGAGGTCTCCGGCAAGGAGACACGGGGCCAAAGGTTGAGCTGATGCGCAGCGTACTGGACCGCAAACGGCCATAGAAAGTGGGGGGCAGCTGCATGGATTAAAGAGGTGCGGGCGATCTCCATGACCAGGCCAATGCGGCGCTCTGCAATCCCATTCTGCTGTGGAGAGGCCGGAAGCGTGAACGACTGCTCAATGGCGTGCTCAGCACAGTAGGCTGCCAAGAGGTCGGAGGAGAACTCACCACCTCTGTCAGAGTGCAAGCGCAGGACAGGAAAGTCTGAGCGGAAACATTCGCTGAGCTGGAGACGGGCTCTGCGGGTCCAAGGGATCAAGACATCAGGGTCTTCACCCTTGGTGCGCAAGGGGAAGACCGTGGTGTAGCGCGAGTAGTCGTGAACAACTATCAGGAAGTACCTCTCCTGACCCTGACCACGGACGCGAGCTGGGCCCCACACGTCCATGTGGAGCGTTTGCAAGGCAGCAGTCGTCGGGGGAAACGAGGAGGAGTGAGGAGCGGCGCGCTGCCACCCCTCGACGCAGGGAAGACAGGGAGGAGCAGGCGAGGGTGGGAAGGGAGGGAGGACTCTGGGAAGACCAGAGACAAGGTACCGGGAGTGCATGGCACGAAGGCGCTGCACAGACGGGTGGCCAAGTTGGTGGTGCCAGAGGACAGTCTCGTGCGCCAGAGAGCGACACGAGCAGGGGGCAGACAGCTGAGCTGACGCGGACGCAGACGCAGACGCAGCAACCTGAGGGGACTCAGAGGTCAGTGTGTACAGGTCCGACCCCGGCTGCCGAGTGAAGGTAGCCAAGTGGCAGCCCGTACGAGCACACGTGCAGTGTGTCACGCGCTCGTAGGCAGGGGTGAACTGGTGAACACCCCCGTCCTGGAGTGCACTACCTGCCACCAAGTTCGTAGAGAACGAGGGGAGGTGGAGACCTGACAGTGTGCCCGACGGGACCGCAGGACAGGGAAGGACAGTGGAGGAAGTCGCAATGACCGGACCCCCAGAAGGGTCAGCGAGGGAGACAGCAACTGGCCGAGCAAGCGGCTCAAGGGCAGTGCGGTCACGAAAGAAGCAGCGAGAAGCACCTGAGTCCAGTGTGAAGGTGTGCAGTGCTGCCGTCGACTTAGTACCAGGGGGGGCAGACGCAGAAGCACCTAGAGCAGCTGCCTCACCAGCATCTGGGGTAGCAGACACGCGAGTACCTGGAGCGGCAGAGGCACTAGTCCTAATGCCCGGGTTGGGCATCACAAACAGGTACTCAGCACCCTCTCCACTAGTAGACATCACATAAATAGCAGTGAGAATAGCATCAAAGTCTAGAGCATAGAAATCAATCCCCTTCTTCAGGAGATCAACCCAGCGGGGCAGCTCAGTGGCCTGAGGGAACTGAACACGCCAAGCGTTGTTGAGACGAGCGAAGCAGCGCTGTGTGGCGTGCGGTCCCCCACACGGCTGACCAGTGCGATCACTAGTGCGAATGACGTACGTGCAGCTAAAGCCCCCCCCCCCCCCCCCCCCCCCCCCCCCCCCCCGTGCTGAGAGTACCACTCACGGACCTCCTGGGGCAACGGAGTGTGCTGCTGGCCCTGGCCACCGCCAGCGCCTCCACGACCACCACCGCCGCCGCCACCTCCTCGACCACCCCAACCCCTGCCGCCGCCGCGTCCACCGCCACCCCCACCGCCGCCTCCGCCCTTGCCACCTCCCCCGCCGCTGCCGCCACCACCCCCACCGCTGCCACTAGCCCCTCCAGTCGCGCCACCACCCCCACTGCCGCCACCGCCCCCACCATCGCCTCCCCCGCTGTCACCGCCACCGCCCTTGCCCCCTTTGCCCTTGCCGCTGCAGCGCGCCCTCGAAGCAGACGTAGTCCCGACCTTCTCAGCACCAAGGAGGTCGACAGCAGCAGCAGAGGCGACAGAGGGAAGAAGGGGGGAAGGAGAACACCCCTCAAAGAACGGGGTACGGGGGTCGCCACGAGAGGCACCTACAGCGACTATGCTAGCCTCAGCTGCAAGGAGTTCCTTCTCGAGGAGGGCAATGGTGAGCTCAGTGGGTCAGCGAGCTAGGAAGTGGTCCCTGACTGAGCGCAGAGTGTCAGGGATGCGGGTGACTAGGTGGTAGAGAGTGAGCTAGAGCAGGGGTGGGTTCTTGGCAAGGAACTCATCAGGCATGACGGCGCGGAAGCGAGCCTCACTAGTGCGGAGGTGCGTAATGAGGTCAGCGACTGTGTGGAAAGAGGCTAAGTCGGGAAACAGGTAGGGAAGAGAGAGACGGCCTAGTGCGGCAGAGGCCGGTGAGGAGTAGCGGGCAACGACAGCAGTGTACAGTGCCTGTGCAGTCTTGTGCTGCCCAAAGTGCTCGCGCTCATCTATCGGTAGGGAGTTGCGAATAGCGAAGCGAGCGTGGGCGTCACGAGTCTGCCACTGTGAGCTGGTAGTGCTGTCAGCAGTAGCAGCAGGAGCAGTAGAATGGCCTAGGGCGTGATCGTACAGTGAGATGTCCTCCTTGGCAGTGAGCTGTAGGAAGAGGTGTAGGTCATCTAGCCAGGTATCGAACTTCACTGCGCGGCCCTCGGCATCGAAAGCTAGCACAGGAGGGCTAGCCATAGCAGTAGTAGGAGTGATAGCAATAGGGGCACCCCAAAAACAGTAGGCAGTGCGACTCAGGTAGGGTGGCTCGGTCCAGTACGGGTGGCGCGGCTCGGTTCAGGTAGGGCGGCGCGGCTCGGGAAGGGCGGCGCGACTAGGTTCGGGCGGCGCGGCCCGGTTTGGGCTGGGCGGCTCGGTTCGGGCTGGGCGGCTTGGTTCGGGCTGCTCGGGTCGGGCGGCTCGTTCTGGGGGGGGGGGCGTTCGGGGCCTCTAGGGGCGAGCGCGGGGCCAATCGGGGCCTCTAGGGGCGAGCGCGGGGCCGTAAGGGGCCGCTAAGGGCGAGCGCGGGGCCGATCGGGGCCTCTAGGGGCGAGCGCAGGGCCGTTCGGGGCCGCTAAGGGCGAGCGCGGGGCCGTTCGGGGCCTCTAGGGGCGAGCGCGGGGCCGTAAGGGGCCGCTAAGGGCGAGCGCGGGGCCGTTCGGGGCCTCTAGGAGCGAGAGCGGGGCCGTAAGGGGCCGCTAAGGGCGAGCGCGGGGCCGACGGGGGGCCTCTAGGGAGGTGAGCGCGGGGCCGACGGGGCCGTTAGGGGCGATCGCGGGGCCGACAGGGTCGCTAAGGGGCGAGCGCGGGGCCGTAAGGGGCGAGCGCGTGGGCCGGCGGGGCCTTAAGGGGCTGCGCCCGAGTCGCTAAGAGGCGGGTCGCGGGTCGCGGGGCCTTAGGGGGCCGTGAAAAACGAGGCGCCCTAGGGCGCAGTTAGGTAGGTAGGTAGGTAGGTAGTGGTGGGCCCTAAAAAACGGTCCTAGCGAAGGACCTGCTCTATACCATGTTGAAATGAACAAACAGGAATGGTTGAACTAACAGTGAAATCAGTACAAGTACCTAACCCTAGAATTGTGTACCCCCTATAGGCTAACCCACTGTAGCCTAAACAAGCACAACATATATAATGTTTGACACAGTAGCTGCATCTCGAGGTATGTGTTGAGGGGGGAATTACTGTTCACTTTGAACAGTGCATTCCAACTCACCCTTATCCTTATCTTCTTTGATTTCCTAGTGCCACGTGGCACTCTACTTTTCTTGCTTCTACTTTCTAGTCCCACGACGTACTTTCCATCATTCGATCATGCATGCTATATCAACCTTGCTTGTATTCCCCAATATCAACCAATTTTCATTCAACAATTACTCAAATACTTCTTCGCCTATTTCGCCAATAGTTCTTTTGCCAAAGTATTCCGCCGCGCTTTCATCCTCGACTTAGTCGACCCCGCTTATCTTTAGCAGATTTAGGTCAAGGGGCCTAACACTTCCAACGAGGAGCCTTCGCGGGGAACGACTTCCAACGAGCGACCGTCGACGATGAGACTACTCCGTCATTGTCTCGCGGTGCCGACTTGCAGACTTAGAATCGTCAAGCCGACATGGATGAAGCCATGAACGCTGACCCCAACGACAAGGGCAACACGCTTCCTCAACTCATGTGCCAACTCAAAACGTTGACGCTGGAAAATCGCCGGTACGGGCTGAAATGCAACAGCTTCGTGAATTCGCATCTATTTCTTATGGTCATGCCACACCATCTCCTGCACCCAACACATCAACTGACGCGGAAGTGCTGCCGGAACGTCGAAGCGTGCTCAAGCCGCAAAAACCTGAGCCGTTCGACCCAAGTCAACGCGGCGCGAACGTGCAAACGTGGAATTTCATGCTGAACAACTACTTCGCCGCAAGCGGGGTGCAAGAGGCAGATACGCAGCAGCGGATCGAGTACCCCGTTACGCTACTGAGGGGCCCGGCCTTGGAGTGGTGGCGTCAACTCACGCAAACTGCTGTAAGAAGGGCTCAGTTAGACGGGCATCAACAGGGCGTGGGGCATGCGGCTGCAACTTCGAGCTTAGGGAGTTTGGCTTTAGGTGTTACCACGGTTTCTACAATATGGGAAGGATTTGAAGCGGCGCTGAAAAGTAGGTTTGACTTGGTGAACGCCTCCGAAGCTGCTAGGAAGCGTCTGCGTCATTTCCGACAAATAGGAAACGTACAGGAGTACACACGACGGTTCTTGAGCATATGGAACGAGATAGATGACATCACGGAAGCAGAGATGCGCGATCGCTACCTCGAAGGGTTAAAGGCGGACATAGCGGAGATCATCGCGATACACGGGCTGTCCACCTTCGAGCCGGTAGTCGCAGCAGCAGAACGCGTCGACGTAGTACGAAGCCGACGGGGTCGTGACGATCGCGATAGGGGATACAACAAACCGATCAATGATTCTTGATTGAGGGATGGACCATCGCCCATGGAGATTGGTGCAGTTAACAGTGACGGCTCACAGAAAACGGAATTTAGAGGGAACTATCACTACTCACAAAATCCGGGACACATGAAGCGGGACTGCCCACAGCTGAAGGAGCAGCAGCAGGGAAACGGAAACTGCAAGTAGACAGCGGGTCGCTAGCTGGTGTGGACACTTCCGAACGCGCCACGTCTACCAACGTAGAGGAGACGGCCTTAGAGCAGTCATCTACGTCGAACGAGGTAGACACTGTTGATCGTCTAGTCGTACTTCTAGGGAAGCTTTGCGATGTTCTAGTCAAGAATCTCGTCGATAGCGGAGCTAGCCACTCGTTCATTTTGTCTTCATTAGTTAGTGTGCAACAGTGAGTGAAGCGTGCGGCACGGATCTTCACAGTTTTCCTTGAGGAGGTGTAAGCTGAGGAGGGGAAAAGAGGGAGCGCAGCATTTGGCGAGAAGACGACTCTTCCTGCTGAAGTGAGTGCACTGTTAGCAGAGTTCGCAGACGTCTTCCCCGACGAGTTGCCCCTAGGGTTGCCTCCTAGCCGAGCAGTAGACCATCGAATAGAGTTGGAGCCGGGGAGAAGGCCGGTAGCGAAGCCGCGGTGGAGGTTGAGTCCAGCAGACACAGAGGAGATGACGCAGCAGGTTACGCACTTTCTTGGACAGGGGTTTATACAACCATCTAGATCACTTTGGGCAGCACCGCCCAAGAAAGACGGAGGGTTACGGATGTGCATAGACTACCGCGCACTGAACGCCGCCACCGTCAAGAATAGATTCCCGGTGCCGAGAGTAGAGGATCTCCTAGATGCAGCGCAGGGCGCTAGAATCTTCTAAAAGATTGACCTTCGCTCAGGTTACCACCAGATTCGTGTAGTTCTAGAGGATCAGTACAAGACGGCGTTTCGTACGAAGCAGGGGTTGTACGAGTTTAGGGTTCTACCGTTCGGATTGACCAATGCCCCAGCGACGTTTGAGACGCTCATGAACACTGTCCTCTCTGAGTTCCTAGGTTTGTCCGTCGTAGTTTACCAAGGCGACATCCTCATCTTCTCAAAGACAAAAGAGGAGCATGTGCAGCACTCGCAGAAGGTCTTCGAGGTCTTGCGGAGGGAGCAGCTGCACGCTAAGCAGTCGAAGTGCGAGTTCTTTCTCCCCGAGGTCGAGTTTCTGGGTCACGTCGTAACCGCTAGTGGCATTAGGACCGACCCAAAGAAGATCGCAGCAGTACAGGATTGGGTAACTCCGGCCTCAGTCAAGGAGTTGTAGAGCTTTCTCGGATTCGCAAATTAAGGTTTTGTTCAAGGTTACGCATCGATCGCAAGTCCACTCAGCGACCTACTTTGGAAGGGCGTAGAGTACGTTTGGGGTCCAGTGCAGCAGCAGGCGTTCGAGCAAATGAAGTTGCCGCTCACGTCTTCACCGAGAATGTCGTACCCTGATCCCATTCACCCGTACGTTGCAGTGACCAACGCATTAGATCAGGCCATTGGAGCAGTGATTCTTCAGGACCACGGACGCGGGTTGCAGCCGATCGCGTACGAGTCGTGTAAGCTTAGGGGAGCAGAGTTGAACTATCCCATACATGACAAGGAGGCACTCGCGATCATCCATGCGTATAAGGTGTGGAGGTGCTACCTAGATGGGGCAGATAGTGCTATACGCACGGACCATTGCTCGCTTTGCTTTCTCAAGTCGCAGCTGCAGCCAAGTCATTGCCAGGCTAGATGGATGGAGTTCATGAGGGGAAGCTTTCACTACAGGATAGAGTACAAGCCAGGCATTCGCAACCCAGTAGATCCGCTCAGTCGCCCTAGTTGCCAGCTCGCTAGTCTCACAGTCACTGCTGGCCACCCACTTCTCCTAGCACTCTTTGAGCACGGTTACAGAGGAGATCCCGACTTCACACCGCAGCCGTCCACAGGAGCAGAGGTGCAGGGTAGTGTCTACATATGGAAGGGTACCACGCGGATTTGGGTCCCAGCCTACCGCCCTCTTCGACAACTACTTTCCGAGGCACACAACGTAGTTAGTGCAGGTCACTTTGGAGCAGATAAGACGGCTAAGACGCTTAGTCGCACGTACTTTTGGCCAGGGCTTGCAGTAGATGTAGAAGATTACATTCGCTCGTGCGACACGTGTCAGCGTACGAAGTCCTCTCGCCAACGCAAAGCAGGACTTTTGCAGCCGATTCCACCGCCCGACCGCCCTTGGCAGATGGTTACCATGGATTTCATCATGGCTTTACCGCGCACAGTTAGGGGTCACGACGCCATCTTCGTGGTAGTGGACAAGTTCTCTCGAGCAGTGCACTTCATCCCCACGCACGACAAGGTCACAGCAGAGGAAGCTGCGACGCTGTTCGTGGATAACGTAGTCCGACTGCATGGGGTTCCAAATTCCATCATCTCAGACCGCGACCCTCGTTTCACTTCGAAGTTCTGGAAGCAGCTTTTCGCACTATTTGGGACACGCTTAGCCATGTCGTCTACGTACCATCCAGAGAAAGACGGGCACACCTAGCGTATGAACCGCAGCACCACGATGCACGACGCAGCAGCATGGGACAAGAAGCTGAGCATGGCAGAGTTCGCCTACAACAACACGCACCACTCGTGCACATGCATGTCACCGTTCTTCGCACTGTACGGTCAGCACCCCAATATCCCCACTCGTGTCGATCTCACACCCACAGTCCCTCGTGCAGACAACTTTCACCAGCACCTCACGTTCATTCATGGTCACGTGAGGAAGCACCTTGAGCTTGCAAATGCACGCATGGCATGCACCACCAACCGTAGTCGTCGTCAGGTGTCGTTTGCAGTCGACGACCGTGTTCTATTAGATAGCCGCAACCTCCGCCTACCACAAGACAGCAAGCTTCGCCCTTGTTTCATTGGTCCATTCGCCATTGAGCGTGCACTAGGTCCAGTCGCATACCGCCTCCGCCTTCCCGCTCATTTTTGCATGCACCCGTCATTCCACGTGTCACTTCTTTGTCCTTACACCGATCTCAACGCCACCTTCTCGGGCCATGATCGCACTCCACTTCCGGTAGCTGTTGACACCGACGAGCCCGACTACCAGATCCAGCGCATCCTTAGGAACTGTCGCCGTCTCCAGGGGGGTGTCTTTCATCGAATTCTTGGTTCGTTAGCGTGGTTACGACGCAGCAGACAAAAGTTGGGTTCCTTTGTCCTCACTGTCTCCCGACAACGCTTGCCTCCAAGCGTACCTTCAGACTGCAGGCGTCATAGACGTCGCATCCTGGGAGGGGGGCGGTGTTAAGGGGGGGTTTATGTCACAAAGTAGGAAACTAGAATGACTAGAAACAGGATAGTACAAGGTTTGTATAGGCAAAACCTAACAGTACTGTACGACATAAGGAGTGCCCCACTACAGCCTACAAAATAGTTCTGACACACCCCCATAGGCAAAGTGGGGTCAAGCAAGAGAACAAGGCAAGGTCAAGCTCAGGGTGGATCATGACGTCACCACACAATCTGAGCACAAGTAAAAGGCCACAAGGCCAGTTCACATGCAGAGTTGTAAATTAAGGTGAACAAGCAATACAATGATCACAACCTAGCAAGGGTAAGCATGCAGATGCAGGTATATATAGATCACGGTACGAACAAAGTCAAGAGGTGAGCAAGTGAGGCCATGTAGGCACAAGACCTAACATAGTACAAAGATGCTGATGATCACAAGGCTGAAGTGCCTTGGTAAAGATATCAGCAGTGTTGGCCCGAGTGGCCACGTAAGCAAGATGAAGCTGACCACGCTGCTCCAACTCTCGAGCAAGGAAGTAGCGCAGAGCAATGTGCTTCGTTCTGTGCTCCAGTCTGTGCTCCTGACACAAGGCAGGCATGGCCTTGTTGTCGACGTACAGAACTGGAGGAGAACAAGACGCCTCTCCCAAGTCGGTCAGCAGGTAGGTGAGTCAGTGTAACTCCTGTGCAGCCATGGCCCCTGCGTAGATCTCAGACTCACAACTGGAGCTGAGAACAGAAGACAAGCGGGTAGACCGCCACGAAACAGAGCCGGAACCAAGGCTCAAGGTGTAACCCTGTGACGACCGCTGCGTAGCCAAGTCGTCAACCCAAGAACCGTCTGCGTGACTAGTGAGGACAACTCGAGCCCGTCCTCCAAGCTCGAGCCCCATGCTCGACGTACTGCACAGGTAGCGCAACACCCTCTTAGTTGCATCCATGTGCTCTGGTCGGTGTCTCCTAGGAGCAACATAGCGTGCCAGGATGCTAAGAGGGTATGCCATGTCAGGTCGAGTGCAGGTCATCAGGTACATGAGGCAGCCCACAAGCTCTGGGTACGGGCCACTCGGCTCTACGGACTCATCCGAAGGCAGAGCTGAGAGCGAGTGGCGAGTAGACAGAGGAGTGGACTGTGGCGAGGAGTACGTGAAGCCGAAGCGCTGAAGGACCTGCTGCACCATGTGTGACTGAGTCAAGGTAATGGTGCGCCGTACTCTGTCCCGGGTGATTTGCAAGCCAAGATAGCTGCGCAGCTCACCCAAGTCTGTGCATGTGTATCTCTTTTGCAGCTCCGACTTCACGTGGGCCAGTCCAGTAGTGTCAGCATTAGCAAAGACCAAGTCGTCGACGTACATGAGGATGTAGAACAGCGACAGAGTAGTATCGGTGCGAAGAAACATCGACGGGTCAGTAGTGAAAGGAGCAAACCCAACAGCCGCAAGCGTAGTCCTCAGTGTGTCGTGCCACTCACGAGGCGCCTGGCGGAGACCGTGGACTGGCCGCCGGAGGCTCCACTGGGTGCCAGGAGGAAACGAACTTGTGAAGCCAGGTGGGTGGCGCAGCCAGATCTCCTTACGCAGGCTGCCCTGTAGGAAAGTTGTGCTGAAGTCAAGAGAATGAAGCTCGTAGTCACGCTGCGCAGCGACGTGTAGCAGCAGCGGAAGAGTGGTCATCTTCGCAGTGGGGGAGAAGGTATGGAAGAAGTCAACTCCCTGTCGCTGACTGAAGCCTTGTGCAACGTAACGCGCGTTTAAGACAGGCGGAGAACCCAGCGGCCGCTTCACCCTGAAAATCCACATGCCATCCAAAATTTTCGCCCCACGAGGGGGAACCTCCTCAACGTAAGTGTTTGTGGACTTCCAGGAAGCCATCTATGCATCCATGGCTGTCTGCCACTGAGAGGAGTAGAGACCCTCTATCGCCTCTGCGTAAGAGCGCGGGGTCAGGATGTTTGGTGCATCTAGGTCTCCCTCAGGGGCAAGCAGCATGGACACGAGATGAGGTAAAGCAGCAGCCAGACACTGTAACTCCTCCTGCCTGTCCTCAAGGACGTCCGTGCTAAGAGCACACTCACCCCCGACGGACGGAGGACAGACAGACTCAGACTTAGCAACAAGACTAGCGGCGTAGTCTAGACGACAGTGAGCAGCAAAGTCGAGAAGCTCAGCAACAAGAGCCGATGCAGCAGTAGACTCAAAAGAAGGGTCAGTGACAACAGTGGCCAGGAGACGCGTGACAGTAGGACTAGCAGCACGAAGGGAGTCAGACTCCGGGTCCGGACCGTCAGGAAGGGAGGACGTAGGAGGAGACGGGAGAGGGACACGCTGCGGAGCAGTGGAAGCACGCAGTGCCATCTGGTGCGTGCCGGGGACAGGAGGGGGACGCTGACGCGGAACACGACAACCAGTGCGAGTAGCGGGAACAGGCGACGCAGGGCGAGACGCAGGCTCACGACGCTCAGCAAGACCTCCGGTCGGACCAGTGTAAGAAGAGGGAGGAGGCAGTGAGGAGGCGGGCTGTAACTGCGACTGTGACTGGACGGGCGGTGGACACTCTAAGGAAGGAGCAGGACCAGTGGAAGACGGGAGACCAAGAACCTGCTGAAGGAGCGGAAAGAAGTACGGCCGCGGTCGTGCAACACCTCCAAAACCAGCAGAGACAGCACCAGCATCCCCTATGTCAGCTCCAACTCCTGCACCACCACCACCAGCTCCAGCAGCGCCACCTCCAGCACCCCCGGGAGCACCAGCTCCAGCAGCACCGCCGGCTCCAGCACCTCCAGCAGCTCTAGCTCCAGCAGGACCACCAGAAGCCCCAACACCACCGCCAGCTCCAGTACCTCCAGCAGCTCCAGCTCCACCAGCACCACCAGGCCCAGCAGCTCCAGTACCTCCAGTACGAGCACCTCCGGGACCAGCGGCTCCAGAACCCCCAGCAGCTCGATCACCTCCAGCAGCACCTGCACCAGCAGCACAGCCAGCTCCAGTACCTCCAGCAGCTCCAGCTCCAGCAGCACCACCAGCTCCAGCACCAGGGCTCCAGCGCCAAGCAAACCACTCGCGCAGCTGCTGTGGAGAGAGTGGCTCCCGCCGGGACAAGGCACCCGAAGGACCTCCAGAGGACAAATTATTACCAGGCTCAGCACCCCAAGCTCCACACGCGCAGGCTCCAGACCCTCAGGCTCCGCACCGTCAGACTCAGCAGCCCCAGGCTCAGTACTCCCAGGCTCAGCACCCCCAGACTCAATACCCCCAGGCTCCGCACGCTCAGGCTCAGCACCCCCAGGCTCACCACCCCCAGACTCAGCACCCCCAGACCCGGCACCCGCAGGCTCAGCACCCCTAGCAGCACCAGAGTCAACAGCTACCTCGACAGGCTCGACTGCATCTACTTGGGACACACCTGAGGGGGCAGCACCCTGAGGGGGAAGGGGGTCTACCGGGGGAGGACCTGGCGCGAGGAGAAGCGGCGGGGGGGGGGGGAGGGGCGCAGTGCGGTAGGGTAAGAGGCGGTAGTAAGGAACCGACTCGTCAAACGTGACGTCCTGAGAGGACAAAACACGGCGCGAGGTGGGGTGGTAAAACTGCCAACCAGGCGCGTCAGGGGGGAAGCCAATGAAGACGCAGGGAACAGCACGGGAGGACAGCTTGTCTGCAGATAAATCGCGGACAAAAGCTCGAGATCCTTGGACACGGAACGCAGACGCATCGCCAACCTTCCCTTTCCACCGCAGAGTAGGGGAGGTCTCCGGCATGGAGACCCGGGGCTGGAGGTTCAGCTGATGCGCAGCGTACTGAACCACGAACGGCCACAGAAAATGGGGAGCAGCTGCATGAATAATGGACGTACGAGCGACATCCATGACCATGCCAATGCGGCGCTCAGCAATCCCGTTTTGTTGAGGAGAGGCCGGAAGGGTGAACGTCTGGCGGATGCCCTCCGCACGACAGAAGGCCCTCAGAAGGTCGGAGGAAAACTCTCCACCTCTGTCTGAGTGCAGACGCAGAACAGGAAGGTCCGAGCCAAAACTCTCGCTGAGCTGGCGACGGGCAGCGTGGATCCAGTCGATCAGCACCTCAGTGACCTCACCCTTGCAGCGCAAGGGCAAGACTATGGTGTAACGCGAGTAGTCGTCAACGACCAGCAGAAAGTAACGCTCGTGACCCTGTCCACGGACGCGGGCTAGGCCCCACACGTCCATGTGAAGAGTCTGCAGCGGAGCCTCAGTCGGAGGGAACTCGGAGGAGTGAGGAGCGGCACGCTGCCGCCCCTCGACACAAGGAACGCAGGTAGGGGCAGGCCCCGGGGGGAGGGGATGGAGAAACCGGCGGAGACTAGTGACAAGGACAGGAGAGGCCATGCCTTGGAGACGAGGCAGGGAGGGGTGACCAAGGCGGTGGTGCCAGAGTAGAGTCTGCTGAGACAGGAGGCGACACGAGCAGGGGGCAGACTCAGGATCAGACCGGGACGCTGCAGCAAACACCTGACCAGACGCAGCTACCTCACCAGACGCAGTAACTGGAGGAGACACGGTAGTCAGGGTGTACAGGCTCGACCCAGGCTGACGAGTAAATGTGGCCAGGTGCCGGCCCGTCCATGTACATGTACAGTGGGTCACCCGTTGACCTCCAGGAGCGAACTGGTCAACCCACGCGTTCTGAAGGTCAGCTCCACTCACCAAGTTCGTGGAGGACGAGGGGAGGTGGAGACCGGATAGGGAGCCGGACGGGACCGCCGGACACGGCAGAACCGTGGAGGAGTGCGCAAGGACCGGACCTCGAGAGGGGTCAGCCAGGGAGACTGCCACTGGCCAACTGAGCGGCGTAGGTGTGGTGCAGTCGCGAAAGAAGGAACGGGAAGCACCTGAGTCAAGGGTGAAGTAGTGCAATGTTGGTGCAACCTACGGTTTGCACTCGGCTTGTTGTCCGTGTGTGTGCATGCGTGTGTGCATGGAATGGAATGAGTGCATGAAATAAATATATATTTCATGCTTATAATAGTGTGTGAATGATGGGTCATGATATCAAGTGTGTGTGCGAGTCAATGGCGAGTTATCGCTAGTCGCCTGTTGCGCGGTCATTTTGTGTGTCCCGCGCGGTTTCTATTTTGTCGTGCGAGGTTTCTATTTTGTCCTGTGTCGAACTTTCGCCGTGTCGCAGGTGTGTGCAGCAGACCCATCAAGAACTCAAGGATGAGTTTGTGATGAAGAACCCGAGCCTTGGTTGCAAGCTTCAAGTGATTTCGAAGCTCGCCAAAAGGGTACACCTCAAGATGTTGAAGATAGTTACATTACTTTGTGTAGTGTAACATTTCACTTGGTGTAGGCCCTAGTGAAGCGTAGTTTCGAGACCCTTCGTGGTTGGGGACAGTGTGGCACTGTTCCACATCACTGTACCTCGGCTCTTGGGGTTTGTAGAAGCTGGGAGTCATCCCCAACTCGTAACTCTTGCTAGCTCTTCCTAATTGTGTGTCCTAAGACTATGTGGCTGCCATAGTGTCGTTCGTTCAAACCAACGCTGTCTCGTCTATTCTTGATGAAATCGTGCGATCAAAAATGCGTGGTGTCGGCAACGTTAAGGCGCTCCAGATCCAAGTTGAATGAAGCTATTTTGAGTTGTGACCAGATCGCCATGAACGTTTAAAGCCACTGTGCAGAAATCCGACTATGCACTCTATCCTTCGTTTTAGGCACATTGAAGCCTACGGTGACTATAACAAGTGGTATCAGAGCCCCTTGGAGCAGTTTCGACAGTTGCTGGACCTTAGGAAAGGGGTGGCAGAGGTGCTGGTGGCAGTGGAGAAACCCAAGCTCAAGGCCAACCCCGTGACTCAGCCATGGCGCCCGTGCAACCAAGTGTTGGCCCATCTAAGGATGAGCCTAGAGTGTTTGGCCTTGACAAGTTCAACGGTGACAACTTTGCTGAGTGGTCCTTCAGAATGGAGAACATGTTTGATCACTATGACCTGCTGGAGGTGATGGAAGGAACGGAGAAGCGCCCCGAGAACGACCCGGAGAAGAGCCCGTGGGTGCGGAAGAGCGCACAAGGCTACCTCCTACTAGGGCAAGCGTTGGGGAGCAGCCAGATCCGTCACATCAAGCCTTTCCAGCGTGAACCAGAGAAGGGACCAAAGGCATGGGCTGCTCTCAAGGGTGTACACGCTCCTGCAACAGCGGCAGTAGCTGTGGTGTTGGAACGGCAAATGGCAACGCTACTAATTGAGGAAGATGAAGCGGTTGAAGAAGGGGTGCAGAAATTGTTCGACTTGTTGACGCGGCTTGAGGGAGCTGATCTGAACTACAGTGAGCTCCAGAAGAAGACCAAGTTGCTGGCCCTACTCCCGGAATCGTGGTCCTCGCTCATCATCAACTTGAACCGTGATCTGCCCCGTCTCTCGCTTGAAGACGTGAAGCGAGCGATCCTTCAAGAGGACTTCCGCCGCCGTGAGTTGGCGAGTGCGGATGGCACTGGGGCAGCGAGCGTCGGCCGTGGATATGGCCGAGGAAGAGGTAGAGGACAAGGGGGAGGAAGATCTGGTGGCGGCAACTTCAGTGGAGGCCGCGGGAATGGCGGATACGGAAGCGACGACAAGAGCTATGGTCGCGGTCGCGGACGATTTGACGGCGAATGTCATTATTGCGGCAAGAGCGGACATATGTGGCGCGATTGCTTCAAACTCCCTGATGGTTGGACCCCTGCTCAAGGCCAAGAGGGTAGAGGAGCAGGATGAGGGAGAGGAAGAGGCCGTGGAGGCCATGGCGGTCGCCGAGTTGGAGCCGCGAACATGAAGAGTGGAGACAACGACAAGGACTCGAGCGATGATCGGTACCCGGGTCTTTTCTACTTTATGTCGACGCAAGTACCAGCTAGTCCTGAGAAGGATGAAGACCTTGAGGAGCCAGCAACTGTGGGGAAGGTGACCCTATACCCCCTGGACTATTGGGTGATTGACAGCGGCGCTACCTATAGCATGACACCTCGCCCGGACTTGCTCACCGTACTCGAGCCGTCACCGGTGAAGCATGTCACATCTGCCTTGGGGCAGCAAGCAGAGGTGAAAGGCATGGGCAAGGCCATGTTCAAGGGTGCTGATGGGAAGATGGTGGGCCTCAAGAACGTGCTTTGGGTGCCCAGCCTTGCTGCGAACCTGATTTCCGTGCGGCGGTTGGCAAAGGCCGGCATGGACACAAACTCGAAGGGAGCCAAGACCTACACCGCGAGGCTTGGCAAGCAGATTCTATGGGACCTTCACGAAGATAGGGATGTCTACAACGAGATGTGGTAGATCCCTGTGGTCCCCATGCCTAAGGAGAGGCAAGTGGCAGCAAGCGTCAGCACCAAGGGTGAAGCGGTTGGTAGCGGCGATGAAGCGAACTGTCGCGTTAAGGAGAATGAGTCCAACAAGTGGAATCTTGGAGACACCAGCAAGAAGAGTGAACCTAAGGAGAGTGATGCAGCAGCCAAGGAGCAGCACAAGGGTGAGGAGAACCCCGAGGCAGCAGCGGAGGAGGAGTACCGAGAGAGGATGTGGGGCGCTATTGCGAGCGCGGCATTCTCCAATCCGACTTCGGCTACGGGGGAGTGTGATTGGCTCACTTTGCATCGACGAATGGGGCATGTGGCCCTGCCGATTTTGCAGCAGCTAGTGAAGAACCAGATGGTTGCTGGCATATGTGTGAAGGAGTAGCCCGATGAGGTGCTTGGCTTTCCAACACGTTTGCAAGCCAAGTTCACCCGGTTTCCGTTCTCGAGCTCCGAGGCAACAGCTAAGGCACCACTTGATGAGGTGGTGATGGACGTGGTGGGCCCCCTGAAGCTTGGAGCTGCTGGAGCAGAGTACTTCCTCACCGTTGTGGACTTCTACACCCGCATGACTTGGGAGTACGTGCTGGCCAAGAAGAGTGACGTGGCTGAAACGTTGAAGACGGATTGGTTCCCGATGGTGGAGCGGCAACAAGACCGTCTAGTCAAGTCAATTCGCACCGATCGAGGGGGAGAGTTCCTGAGCAAGGAGTTTGGGTTGTGGCTGAAGAAGAATGGCATTCGACACTCCCTCACCATGCCATACTCCCCTGCAATGAACGGCATCGCCGAACGAGCGAACCGGGCGATCATGGAGGCGGCACGCGGGTTGCTCATTGAAGCCGGGCTACCCGACTATTTCTGACCTGATGCGGTGCGGAGCGCATGTATGGCCAAGAACAGAGTTTTGACTCATGTGGGAGCAGACAAATGGATGCCCTATGTGGATTGGCTTGGAAGGAAGCCAAAGGTGGATATGCTTCGGGTGTTCGGGTGCATGTGCATGGCGCTCGTGCCTAAGCATCTTCGGCACAGCAAGCTTGGTGCCAAGGCGGTGTGGGCCGTGCACTTGGGCATGGCTCAAAACAGCAAAGGGTGGCTTCTTTGGGACCCATTCACCAAGAAGTTCTTGGTGAGCAGGGACTGCAAGTTCATGGAGAACTTCATGTACAAGGATTGGAAGGCGGAGAATGAGGTGAAGATAGGCGTGCGGTTTGGGGAGGTGAAGAGTTCCGGCTTGGAGCATGTGGAGCTGCCTTTGGAGCTGAGCAATGGCAGCACTAACACAAGGCAATCTTCCCTTGTGAATGGGGGAGAGGAGGCCGGGGATGCAGAGGAAGAAGAGGAGGAGGTGCAGCAAGTGAGCGAGCGTGCACCGACACTTCCTCCCCGCACTATGAGCACTCCACGGAACCGAGCCACACCGCAGCAACGCCAAGGCCTTCAAGTCCCTGCAGCTGAGGAGGAAGGAAGGGGGAAGAGGAGAGTTCAACCCCCTAATAGGCTGACCTATGATGCGCCGGGAAAGCAGGGCAAGACAGCCCTGGCCGGAGCGGCAATGATGGTTGGAGACGACGAGGAGAGTGACAACGAGGAGTGTGCCTTCGCGTTCTTCTCTCCGGTGGAGATGCCGGGAGAACCAGCAACTCTCAACTTGGAGAGTAGTTATGATGAGGAGTGGAAGAAGGCAATGGAGAGTGAGCTGAAGAGCATCAAGGAGAACGACACGTTTGAGTTGGTGGAGCTACCGGAGGGGCGTGCGGCGATAACGTCCAAGTGGCTCTTCAAGATCAAGTCGAACGCCGACGGCAAGATCGAGCGCTACAAGTCCAGGCTTGTAGCCAAGGGGTACCAGCAGAAGGAGAAAGTGGACCTCAAGGAGCTGTTTGCTCCTATGGTGAAGCCGACGACGCTGCGAACCCTTTTCGCGGGAGCCACGATCAAAGGTTGGGTGGTGAAGCAGCTAGACATCGTAACGGCATTCCTCAATGGCATCCTTGAGGAAGAGATGTTTATGGCGCAGCCAGAGAAGTTTGACGATGGCAGCGGCAGAGTGTGGAAGCTGAAGAAGGCCCTCTGTGGGCTGAAGCAGGCCCCTAGGCAGTGGTACATGAAGCTACGCGAAGTGTTGGAGGGGATCGGCTTTACTCCTTCAACGGCCGATCACTCCCTGTTCATGCTTGGCGAGGGGGAGCAGAGGAGCTTTATTGTGGTGTACGTGGACGACATCTTGATCGTCTCACCCACCTCTAACCTTGTGAAGGAGGTGATGCTGAAGCTGCAAGACAAGTTCAAGTGCAAGTCCCTTGGTGACGTGAACTTCTACCTCGGGCTTCACATCAAACGCGACGTGGAGAAGCGGTGCATGCGGGTGCACCAACGGAAGTACCTGGAGGCGCTGGCTGCCAACTTTGGGCAGAATGAAGGTCATGTGGCTACACCCTTTCCCTTTGGGTTCAAGTGTGTGAAGGGACAAGAGGAGGAGAGCGTGGGTGAAGAGGAGAGGCGCCGATTTCACTCGTTGGTGGGCAGCCTCATGTATGCGGCGGTCAACACACGACCGGATGTCATGTTTGCTACCGGGCAGCTGGCAAGGATTGTTCAATGCCCTAATGAGGAGAAGGTAGCAGCTGGAATGAGGGTGGCCAAGTATCTTGGCCAAACACCGACCGTTGGGCTGCAATACTCGGCGGCGGCGCAAAGGCGTCAAAAGGGCGCGGATGGTGTGGAACCCGGGCGTTTGTTCCTCACCGCCTACTCGGATGCTTCATATGCATCAGAACCAGAGGACATGACAAGTGTGGGAGGCTTCATCTGCTGTGTTGGTGGAGGCCCTACTGCTTGGGAAAGCAAGAAGCAGGTTGACCAAGCATTGAGCTCGGTGGAGTCCGAGTACATGGCACTCTTCCGTGCCGTACGGGAGATTGTGTGGCAGCGGCGTTTGTTGGCTGAATTGGGGGAGGAGCAGCAAGGACCTACCCCACTCTACTGTGACAGCCAGGGAGCCATTGCTCTAGCCAAGAACCCTGTGTTGCATGGACTCACAAAGCACATGAGGGTGAAGTGGCAATGGACAAGGAGCATGGTGGCCGTGGGTGAAGTTGAGCTGCGCTACATGAAGACGACGGGGCAGCCGGCAGACATGATGACTAAGAGGCTGGTGGAGCAGCAGCATTAAAAGTGTTGCAAGCTGGCCGGGATGGCTCTGAACTGAGAGGAGCAGATTCTATGGCCAACAATCCGAGGGGGAGTTTGTTGGTGCAACCTACGGTTTGCACTCGGCTTGTTGTCCGTGTGCGTGCATGCGTGTGTGCATGGAATGGAATGAGTGCATGAAATAAATATATATTTCATGCTTATAATAGTGTGTGAATGATGGGTCATGATATCGAGTGTGTGTGTCGAGTCAATAGTGATTTATCGCTAGTCGCGTGTTACGCGGTCATTTTTGTTGACCGATATTTGGGACCTAGAAGCTCTAATCACACCTTTAAACCAACGCTAGTTAGTCCCCACGGGGTCACCTCCAAGGGTTCTTGGGTGCCTGGTAGAACCAGCCCCTATCCAAGGGTCCGTGTTTGCAGAGGAACTTTTCAAGCGTGACAGCAGTCGTGTGCACTAGAGCACTCCCAAGCTCATATGCGGAAGCGTTAACGATCGATTGGCTCGTATGTAGAAATTTCTCCCCGCGTCAATGCGTCAATAGAGAAAATATCCACTCCAAAGGTTGATTACAATGAAACACAAGCGCACATTTATAGAACTACTAATGCACGAGCAAAACAAACACAAGGCAAGCATTTAACAGTTATAAAACTGTATTATGAGACTTCGCCATGTTGTTGTTATAGTCACCGTAGGCTCCAATGTGCCTAAAACGAAAGATAGAGTGCACAGCCGGATTTCTGCACAGCAGCTTCAAACGTTCATAGCGTTCTGGTCACAGCTTTAAATGACTTGATTCAACTTGGATCTGGAGCGTCTTATTGTCGCCTACAATAGGCAATTGATATTGCACGATGTCATCAAGTATTGACGACACAACGTCAGTTTGAACGAACGGCACTATGGCAGCCACTATAGCCGTAGAACACAAGATAGGAAGAGTTAGGGAGAGTTACGAGTTGGGAATGACTCCCAGCTCCTACAAACCCCAAGAGCCGAGGTACAGTGATGTGGAACAGTGCCACACTGTCCCCAACCACGAAGGGTCTCGAAACTACCCTTCACTAGGGCCTACACCAAGTGAAATGTTACACTACACAAAGTAATGTAACTATCTTCAATATCTTGAGGTGTACCCTTTTGGCGAGCTTCGAAATCACTTGAGGCTTGACACCAAGGCTCGGGCTCTTCATCACAAACTCATCCTTGAGTTCTTGATGGGTCTGCTGCACACACCTGCGACACACCGAACGTTCGACACAGGACAAAATAGAAACCGCGCACGACAAAATAGAAACCGCGCGCGAGACACAAACGACCGCGTAACACGCGTCTAGCGATAACTCGCTATTGACTCAACACACACACTCGACATCATGACTCAACATTCACACATAATTATAAGCATGAAATATATATTATCCCATGCCCTGATACCACTCCATACACACACACACATGCACGCACACGGACAACAAGCCGAGTGCAAACCATAGGGTTGCACCAACAAACTCCCCCTCGGATTGTTGGCCTTTTGGATATGTCGCTCTCTCGGTTCAGAGCCATCCCGACCAGCCTGCAACACTTCCAATGCTGCTGCTCCACTAGCCTCTTGGTCATCATGTCAGCCGGCTGCCCCGTGGTCTTCACGTAGCGCAACTCAACTTCACCCGCGGTTACCATGCTCCTTGTCCAATGCCACCTCACCCTCATGTGCTTCGTGAGTCCATGCAACACAGGGTTCCTATCAAGAGCAATGACACCCTGGCTGTCACAGTACAGTGGAGTAGGTCCTTGCTGCTCCTCCCCCAATTCAGCCAACAAACGCCGCTGCCACACAATCTCCCGTACGGCACGGAAGAGTGCCATGTACTCGTACTCCATCGAGCTCAATGCTTGGTCAACCTGCTTCTTGCTCTCCCAAGGAGTTGGGCCTCCACCAACACAGCATATGAAGCCTCCCACACTTGTCATGTCCTCTGGTTCTGATGCATATGAAGCATCCGAGTAGGCGGTGAGGAACAAACGCCCGGGTTCAACACCATCCGCGCCCTTTTGGCGCCTTTGTGCTGCCGCCGAGTATTGCAGCCCAACGGTCGGTGTTTGGCCAAGATACTTGGCCACCCTCATTCCAGCTGCTACCTGCTCCTCATTAGGGCATTGCACAATCCTTGCCAGCTGCCCGGTAGCAAACGCGACGTCCGGTCGGGTGTTTACCGCCGCATACATGAGGCTGCCCACCAACGAGTGAAATCGGCGCCTCTCCTCTTCTCCAACGCTCTCCTCCTCTGGCCCCTTCACACGCTTGAACCCAGAGGGAAAGGGAGTAGCCACATGACCTTGACTCTGGCCGAAGTTGGCAGCCAACGCCTCCAGGAACTTCCGTTGGTGCACTCGCATGCTCCGCTTCTCCACGTCTCGTTCGATGTGGAGCCCAAGGTAGAAGTTCACGTCACCAAGGGACTTGCACTTGAACTTGTCATGCTGCTTCAGCATCACCTCCTTCACAAGGTCAGAGGAGGGTGAGAATATGAAAATGTCATCCACATAAACCACCATGAAGCTCCTCTGCTCCCCCTCGCCAAGCATGAACAAGGAGTGATCGGCCGTTGAGGGAGTGAAGCCGATCTCCTCCAACACTTCGCGCAACTTCATGTACCATTACCTAGGGGCCTGCTTCAGCCCATAGAGGGCCTTCTTCAGCTTCCACACTCTGCCACTACCATCATCAAGCCCCTCTGGCTGTGCCATAAAAATCTCCTCCTCAAGGATGCCGTTAAGATGTCCATTTGTTTTACTACCCATCCTTTGATGGCGGCTCCCACGAATAGGGTTCGCAGCGTCGTCGGCTTCACCACAGGAGCAAACAGCTCCTTGAAGTCCACCTTCTCCTTTTGCTGGTACCCCTTGGCTACAAGCCTAGATTTGTAGCGCTCAATCTTGTCGTCGGCATCCGACTTGATTTTGAAGAGCCACTTGGACGTTATCTCCGTACGCCCCTCCGGTAGCTCCACCAACTCAAACGTGTCATTCTCCTCGATGCTCTTCAGCTCACTCTCCATGGCCTTCTTCCACTCCTCAGCATCACTACTCTCCAAAGCCTCCTTGAGAGTTGCTGGTTCTCCCGGCATCTCCACCGTAGAGAAGAACGCGAAGGCACACTCCTCGTAGTCACTCTCCTCGTCGTCTCCGACCATCATTGCCGCTCCGGCCGGGGCTGTCTTGCCTTGCTTTCCAAGTGCATCATAGGTCAGCCTATTAGGGGGTCGAACTCTCATCTTCCCCCTTCCTTCCTCCTCAGCTGCAGAGACTTGAAGGCCTTCGCGTTGCTGCGGTGTGGCTCGAATCCGTGGAGCACTCGTAGTGCGGGAAGGGAGTGACGGTGCACGCTCGCTCACTTGCTGCACCTCCTCCTCTTCTTCCTCTGCATCATTGACCTCCTCTCCCCCATTCACAAGGGAGGATTGCCTCGTGGTTGTGCTGCCGCTGCTCAGCTCCAAAGGCAGCTCCACATGCTCCAAACCGGAACTCTTCACCTCCCCAAACCGCACGCCTATCTTCGCCTCATTCTCCGCCTTCCAATCCTTGTACATGAAGTTCTCCATGAACTTGCAGTCCCTGCTCACCAAGAACTTCTTGGTGAATGGGTCCCAAAGAAGCCATCCCTTGCTGTTTTGAGCCATGCCCAAGTGCACGGCCCACACCGCCTTGGCACCAAGCTTGTTGTGCCGAAGATGCTTAGGCACAAGCGCCATGCACATGCACCCGAACACCCGAAGCATATCCACTTTTGGCTTCCTTCCTAGCCACTCCACATAGGGCATCCATTTGTCTGCTCCCACATGAGTCAAAACTCTGTTCTTGGCCACACACGCACTCCGCACCGCATCAGGCCAGAAATAGTCGAGTAGCCCGGCTTCAATGAGCAACCCGCGTGCCGCCTCCGTGATTGTGCGGTTCGCTCGCTCAGCGATGCCGTTCATTGCAGGGGAGTATGGCATGGTGAGGAAGTGCCGAATACCATTCTTCTTCAGCCACAACCCAAACTCCTTGCTCAGGAACTCTCCCCCTCGATCGGTGCGGATTGACTTGACTAGACGGTCTTGTTGCCGCTCCACCATCGGGAACCAATCCGTCTTCAACGTTTCAGCCACGTCGCTCTTCTTGGCCAGCACATACACCCAAGTCATGCGGGTGTAGACGTCGACAATGGTGAGAAAATACTCAGCTCCAGCTGCTCCAAGCTCCAGGGGGCCCACCACGTCCATCACCACCTCATCAAGTGGTGCCTTAGCCGTCGCCTCCGAACTAGAGAATGGGAAACGGGTGAACTTGGCTTGCATGCACGTCGGGCAGCCAAGTACCTCATCGGGCTCCCCCTTCACACGTATGCCAGCAACCATCTCATTCTTCACTAGCTGCTGCAAGATGGGCAGGGCCACATGCCCCATGCGCCGATGCAAGGTGAGCCAATCACACTCCCCCGTAGCCGAAGTTGGATTGGAGAATGCCGCGCTCGCAATAGCGCCCCACATACTCTCTCCGTAGTCCTCCTCCGCTGCTGCCTCGGGGTTCTCCTCACCCTTTTGATGCTCCTTGGCTACTGCACCACTCTCTTTAGGTTCACTAAGCTTGCTGGTCCCTCCAAGATTGCACTTCTTGGACTCCTTCTCCTTAGCGCGACCGTCCGCGCAATCGCCGCTACAAATCGCTCCACCTTAAGTGCTGACGCTTGCTGCCACTTGCCTCTCCTTAGGCATTGGGACCACAGGGATCTGCCACATCTCGTTGTAGACATCTCTGTTCTCATGAAGGTCTCAAAGAACCCGATCGCCAAGCCTTGCGGTGTAGGTCTTGGCTCCCTTCGAGTTAGTGTCCATGCCGGCCTTTGCCAACCGCCGCATGGAAATCAGGTTTGCAGCAAGGCTGGGCACCCAAAGCACGTTTTTGAGGCCCACCATCTTCCCATCAGCACCCTTGAACATGGCCTTCCCCATTCCTTTCACCTCTGCTCGCTGCCCCAAAGCCGATGTGACATGCTTCACCGGTGACGGCTCGAGTTCGGTGAGCAAGTCCGGGCGAGGTGTCATGCTATAGGTAGCGCCACTATCAATCACCCAATAGTCCAGGGGGTGTAGGGTCACCTTCCCCACAGCTGCTGGCTCCTCAAAGCCTTCATCCTTCTCTCGACCAGCCGGTACTTGCGTCGACACGAAGTAGAATAGACCCGGGTATCGATCGTCGCTCGGGTCCTTGTCGTTGTCTCCGTTCTTCATGTTTGCAGCTCCGCCACCGCGACCGCCACGGCCTCCACGGCCTCGTCCTCTCCCTCCTCCTGCTCCTCTACCCTCTTGGCCTTGAGCAGGGGTCCAACCATCAGGGAGTTTGTAGCAGTCCCGCCACATGTGTCCGCTCTTGTGGCAATAGTGACACTCGCCGTCGAATCGGCCGCGACCGCGTCCGTAGCTCTTGTCGTCGCTTGCCGTGACCGCCACTCCCGCGGCCTCCGCCGAAGTTGCTGCCATGAGAGTAGCCCATGCCTTTGGTCCCTTCTCTGGTTCACGCTGGAAAGGCTTGATGTGACGGATCTGGCTGCTCCCCAACGCTTGCCCTAGTAGGAGGTAGCCTTGTGCGCTCTTCCGCACCCACGGGCTCTTCTCCGGGTCGTTCTCAGGGCGCTTCTCTGTTCCTTCCATCACCTCCAGCAGGTCATAGTGATCAAACATGTTCTCCATTCTGAAGGACCACTCAGCAAAGCTGTCACTGTTGAACTTGTCAAGGCCAAACACTCTAGGCTCATCCCTAGATAGGCCAACACTTGGTTGCACGGGCGCCATGGCTGAGTCACGGGGTTGGCCTTGAGCTTGGGCTTCTCCACTGCCACCAGCACCTCTGCCACCCCTTTCCTAAGGTCCAGCAAATGTCGAAACTGCTCCAAGGGGCTCTGATACCACTTGTTATAGTCACCGTAGGCTCCAATGTGCCTAAAACGAAAGATAGAGTGCACAGCCGGATTTCTGCACAGCGGCTTCAAACGTTCATAGCGTTCTAGTCACAGCTTCAAATGACTTGATTCAACTTGGATCTGGAGCGTCTTATTGTCGCCTAGAATAGAAAATTTAGATCGCACGATGTCATCAAGTGTTGACGACACAACGTCAGTTTGAACGAACGGCACTATGGCAGCAACATAGTCTTAGAACACAGGATAGGAAGAGTTAGGGAGAGTTACGAGTTGGGAATGACTCCCAGCTCCTACAAACCCCAAGAGCCGAGGTACAGTGATGTGGAACAGTGCCACACTGTCCCCAACCACGAAGGGTCTCGAAACTACCCTTCACTAGGGCCTACACCAAGTGAAATGTTACACTACACAAAGTAATGTAACTATCTTCAATATCTTGAGGTGTACCCTTTTGGCGAGCTTCGAAATCACTTGAGGCTTGACACCAAGGCTCGGGCTCTTCATCATTAACCCATCCTTGAGTTCTTGACGGGTCTGCTGCACACACCTGCGACACACCAAACGTTCGACACAGGACAAAATAGAAATCGCGCACGACAAAATAAAAACCGCGCGCGAGACACAAACGACCGAGTAACACGCGTCTAGCGATAACTCGCTATTGACTCAACACACACACTCGACATCATGACTCAACATTCACACACAATTATAACCATGAAATATATATTATCCCATGCCCTCATACCATTCCATACACACACACATGCACGCACATGGACAACAAGCCGAGTACAAACTATAGGGTTGCACCAACAGTTGTCTTGGTGAAACGGTTGTCAAAATTCAGTTGCATTTGTCTTAATCCGCTTCATTAGAATAACTGACTTCGAGTTGTACTTGATCCAAACGCCCCTGCTGACTCCCCTCGCGAGCACTCATGAATTCCCGTAAACATTCATGAAGCCTCGTGTGGGAAAACCGTTTTCCCGTTGCAAAACGGAAATTACCGTTTTGTACCTTATCTAAAGGATCACGATAAGTCGCGTGACATTCTGGCGAAAGTTCTGTTTGCCAAGTCACAAAAGTCAAAGCTCGAGATTCAGTTATTCAACTGAAATCTCGAGTCAATCCCGAGCACCCTTCGGGACTCCTCGGCACCACCCGAAATCCACGCGCACCCCTCCACGCGCGTAATCATGCACGACCGAATTTTCGGTCGTGCTCTACAGCGCACGAACGTGCTGCTGTCTTGCTCGAGGGCAGGGCAATCATTTGCCCTGTCCTTTTGCGGACGAGCGCATTGTGCACGCTCTCCACAGTTCGAGGCACACGCATGAGGCCTGAGGGGCCACACGCGCATGTCAGGACCCCACGCGTGGGCCCTGACCCTCGTGCTCAGTTGACCTTGACCAGCACGAAAAAGTCAACACGCAAAACACTTGCCACACTCGAAAAACTCACGAAAATATGAACTCTCATGAACTCTAATGAAAACTCACGAAAACACATGAGAAACAATGAGCGCACACGCAGACTCATGAACAATCGCGAACTCACGCGAGCTTACCGAAACTCATAAACTTTCATGCGCTTTCACGGAAACTCATGAACATTCATGAAATGCACTCACACAAAAAAATGCACATAACGCATGAACCGCTAAGGCGATTCACAAACCGTAAACGCACAAATGTAAAGCACGCAAAGGCGCTCCTCACACTCCACAATTTACCTTAATAAAGAGACTCTCATTTTTCTTTATCTTCGGCGAATAGGCGGTAGGTTGACGTGCAAACCACATTTTGCACTCAATAATTTTGTGTGTCCCGCGCGGTTTCTATTTTGTCGTGCGCGGTTTCTATTTTGTCCTGTGTCGAACGTTCGGCGTGTCGCACGTGTGTGCAGCATGCTGGGCTGAGGTGCCCTAGGATCTTTTGTAGAGTCAAAGTCTTAGTAGGGTGATGTAATAGCGGAAGCGTTGAATAAAAAGGTCTTTGAACCACCTTGCGCTCGTATGTGAGGGCAAAGTAAGTTAATTAAAACAAGCAAATACAAAGATTTATATAAAAGTACAAGGAATACGAATAGATATAATTAAACTGTTTTACCGTTGCGATTCGATACAATGCGACTCGGGCAACTGCTTAATGTCGAGTCAGTTGTGTGTCCTTGCTGTCGCGCTGCATTTGTCAAGTCAAAGGTCGCTGACCTTTGACCTCCTCGTAACCTCCAGCGGTTACCCTAACCTCCGAGGGTTGACTCGTTGCGCTTCGATTTGAGTTGCTTCGCTTGTATCCTGAGTTTCGACACGATAGAGGCGCTTAAGACTTGTTGTTCCCAACACTCCCCTTCGCTTCTGGAGTGTCGCTGATGGTGACGTGGCTTTGTCCAGTCAGCAGCATGCAGTACTCGAACTTCTGTTTTCCGAGCTTCTTGGTCAAGTAGTCGGCTGCCATCTCGGACGTGGGATAGTAGGATAATTCGAGTTTCCCTTCCTCGATCTCGTCCTTCACGAAGAAGTATCGCAGAGCGATATGCTTCGTTCTGTTCGCGAATCCGCTCTTGTTGGCGATGCGAATCACAGATTGGTTGTCGCGGAACAAGGTGAAGTTGGGTAACTCGGCTAACTTTGCTTCTTCCAGCAGCTCGCGAAGATAGAGTCTTTCCTTGGTGGCTGAGCAGAGGGCGATATATTCTGCTTCAGCTGAAGAGAGAGCGATTAGTTCCTGCTTGCTCGACTGCCAGGAGATAGGTCCGATAGGCTCGAGACGATAGATGTAGCCAGTGCGGGAGCGCTTATTATCTGAATCGCCGGCATGATCGGCATCGACGTAGCTGATTAGTTTCGTTGATGTAGCTTCACTCTTGTAGTAACTCAGGCCGATCGTCGGAGTGCTCACGAAGTAGTGTAGTGCGCGGTCGAGTTCCGCCAGATGCTCTGCTTCGGGTTTCTTGAGGTAGGTAGCGAGTTGGCTTGCGGAGTAGGACTGATCTGGTCGGCAGGTGACGGCTGCGAAGAGGAGGCAGCCCAACTTCCTCTGGTAGTCACGTATTCCGGCAGCTTTGAGTGGAGTGGAATTTCCTTTGTCATTTCCTGCCGTGTAGCGGTATGGCATGGCGATAGCGGTAGGTGTGAGCGAGAAGCGCTTGGCGATTGTGTCGGCATATTTCTCGGCGCTGAGGTAGATAGCATTTTCTTCTTCGCGGATGTTGAGCCCGAGGTACTGAGTGACGGTAGAGGAAACCGTGAGCGTGCGGTCTTTCTGCAGCTCCCCTTCGAACCAGGCGGTGATGTCGTCGGTGGAGCCAATGTAGAGTAAGTCGTCGACGTAGACGATCAGGAGGATGTAATCGGTATCTTTAGTGAGACGATACATTCCTTGGTCGTGAGGCAGTTGGCGGAATCCGATGTGAGTGAGGCGGGTGTGTAGGTGCTGTTGCCACAGCCGCGGGGCTTGTTTGATTCCGTAGAGCGATTTCATCAGCTGGCAAACCTGATTGGGTTTTCCGTGGGTACCGTGTGGGAGCTCGACGAAGATTTCGGCGTCGACGGGTGCGTAGAGGAATGCGTTGGCGACATCGATTTGTCGCAATTTCTTCTTCTTCATGGCGGCGATGGCGAGAAGGATTCGAAGAGAGGTATGTCGGCTAACCGGGGCGAATGTCTCGGTGAAGTCTCGTCCGTGCTCCTAGTCGAATCCACGCACGACCCAGCGTGCTTTGAATTTCTCGATTGTGCTGTCTGCTTTCGTTTTGATGCGGAAGACCCATTTCCCGGTGAGAATGGTCTTGTTCCCTGCCACGCTTGCGGGAACGACCTTCCAGGTGTTGCGTTCCTCTAATGCCTTTAATTCTCTGTCCATGGCTTCACGCCATTTCTCCCTGTGTTCCCCCCCCAGAGCCTGCTGAACCGTCGCAGGCTCTTTAGGAAGTGCGTTGTCGTGGACTGCGGTGACGAGGCCAAGGATTTGCAGTCCAGTCTGTGAGTATCGGGGGAGTGTTGGATCCTCGGGATAAGCTGCTTCGTCTCCCGCTTCTGGGTCGGGTATGAAATTCGGCCCTATCCGTTCTACTTCGTTTGTGTTGACTGTCGCAGGTGTTACGTAACCGTTGTCGGCGAAGTGGTAGAAAACTTCGGCGTTGACACTGTCGCGAGGATTTTCTTCGTCCATGGGCACGTCGACGGAGCAAAACGGGAGAGGTCCGGCTTCTTCCGATGCGTTGTCGACGTTCTGTTCATCCCAGTCTGCTTCGTCCGCTGCTAAGGCGAAGGCTCGGTCACCACGAAAGCCACCTGTGGGGTCTTGATTCTCGTGCAAGTTGGCGAGGTACGTCTGAAGTGTGAGTCGCTCGTAGAAGATCACATCACGTGCTGCTACTGTTTCCTTTGAGTAGACATCGAAGATTTTCCACGCGTTGTAATTCTTTTCGATGCCGAGGTGTAGTCCCCACTGTGCCCGTTGTGAAAATCTTCCGGTTCGTGCTTCTGGGGGTCGGTACTGTACCATGCACCCGAAAACTCGTAACATTTTTGTGCTGCCCTGCTTTCCTGTCCACAGCAGATGCGGTGATGCGTTGTTCGGGAGTGACGACGACGACAGCAAGTTGTGCAGCATGACAGCATGGTCCATTGCTGCAGGCCACTGGTGGTTGGGTAGCCACATGCCACGTAGGAGTTTGCGCATGCTGTTCTACAGAGTCCTGTTCATTCTTTCTGCGACACCTTGCTGCTGATGGGCGTAGGGAAGGGAGAGGAGTTGTTTGATTCCCCTTTCCGCCAGGTACTGCTTGAAGCGCTGAGAGGTGTATTCTCCTCCTCCGTCTGACTGGAAGCTTTTCAGCTGTGTTCCTGATTCTCTCTCTGCTACCGGTAGCCAAGCGGCGAACGCTGCGAGTGCCATGTCGCGGCTGGGAAGGTTTCGCTGCCAGACGTATCGAGTAGCGGCATCGATGAAGGTTATCGTGTAGTTGTAGGTAACTTGTCCTGGTTCTCGATTGAATAGGATGTCAATTGCACTTTCTCGAGTGGTGCGTATGCAAATGCGCTCGGGTTGTGGTGAGAAGCAAACGGTCGATGGGGTAAGTCGGCTTCGGGGCAGATGAGGCAAGTTCCTCGTGCCCGTTGAAGTTCTCTGCCGTCGGGTAGTAGTAGCGAATCCTTGTCTAGGACTCCTGCTCGTATCGTATTATTTAACACTGTGTTGCTTGGATGTCCTGTGCGTGCGTGCCAGATGTCTTCAGGAGCGCGGTGTCCGGGTGAGCGTTGATACGCGTCGGAGTTGGAGTAGAAGCTGGCGACGAAATTGGCGCTTCTGTGGACTTCTCGTTGAGTCGGGTTCAGCTGCTGTGCGGGTGTTGGTGGTGCTTCGTCAACGAAGACTGGTGTCGTTGGTCCTGCTGCTGCCGATGATGTTTTTGCTGCTGCCGATGTTGTCTCTGCTGCTGCCGATGTTGTCTCTGCTGCTGCCGATTGTTGGATCGTTGCTAATACTCGTGTTCGTTCTGCTTCAGGGATGGTGTGCGAGTACCAGAAGCCTCCCGGGCTGAAGGCGGGATCGAGATCCGGGGGATGTGTCCAATCGGCGAAGTTGACGATGGCGTCGCTGTCTGCAGTGCCCAGGTCTGGGACGAAGTCGAGGACGAAGACATTGTTCTTCAACACCGCCCTTCCAATGTAGAGGCCGCCCTTCCCGTGGTACAACTTAAACTCCTGGGTGGTGCTGTCGGCTTCCAAGTGGATACCTTTCGCCATCAGCTGGCTGATACTTAGTAAGTTATAACCAAGTCCCTCCGCGATAAGTACCTTTGACATGTGCACTATAACGTTTGTTTCTCGTGACTGAAGTTGTACAACTCCTTGTCGTCGTGTGCGCAGGTTCTGGTTGTTGGCGACCGTGATAACCACTTCTCGTTGAAGTCGGTGTTCCCGTTGAACGAAGCGTCCTGAGGAGCACATATGTTGTCCGCAGCAACTGTCCAAGAACCAAGTGTCTTGCCCGGACGGTTCGCTTTGAGCGATGGCGGCGTACGTCTGGTTCGGCTGGAGTGACTCGCGGCGAGGCGTCCTGTTGTCGAACTCTTCTTCCGGTGAGTAGTGAGGTGGTGACTCGGTTATGCAGGAATCGGTTATCTTCACCATACAATTGACGATGTTTCTTGCTCCTTGTGCAGATTGTCCAGTTGAAGTCGTTGAAGCTTGGATTGTCGGATTTGCTTGCGTCGAGGTGACTTAGGAGCTTGAAGGCCGAAGTTGTCGCTGTGGTGTCATCGACTGCTGACGAAACGGGCAGTGCGTACGAGGATGTCCCGAGGTCTTGCAAATGTGGCAGAACGGAGGTACTGTCTTCACTTGTTGCTGTTGCCGATTGTTGTTGTTGTTGTATTGTCGCTGAGTGTGAAACGCAAACTCCGGTACTAATGTTTTCTTCTTGTGTGTTTCTTCATGCAGGTCCATGTCTTGCTGCTCGGCATGAATTTCGGCGCAGAGTGCCGCTTCAGAGATCCTCCCGTGTGCTCGTAATATGGCGCGAGTGGAGCGCCAGTGGGGGCCGAGACCGCCGATAACCACCGTGACAAAGGCGTCTTCTGAAATCGACCCTCCGCATCGAAGAAGCTTGTCGCGCAGTTCGCGGCAGCGGCTGATATAAGCCATGCCTTTCTCACCTGGTTTCATTTCAATTGTTGATACAGGTTCTTCAGGTGGTTGTACGCGAGCTCCGCGGAGTTGCCGTAGCCTCGGTAAGTCCTGATGTTCTGCTGTTGGGTCGGGGTGATGTTCCTCAACAGTATCGTGTACGCCATCATTGATTGATAGGTGTACTGCTGCTTCTCATATTGCGTCCCGTTTGTTGGATATGGCAGGGGACCCGTCGAAGAAGCCAAGAATCTGTGCTCCTTCCATCATCAGTTCGAACTCGAACGACCAGGTGAAGAAGTCTTTTCCGTCGAAAGGCTTTGTCGTTTGCAGCTTTAGGACATGCGCGAATTGCGATTGAACTTGTAATGCGTCCAGTCCTCTTTCTTGTCCCGGTGCAGATTGCGGTTGCGGCATGAAGCTGACGGAGCCACGCTGGGGCTCGTACGGAGCAAAGGTAGGCTGTTGTTGTTGTTGTTGAATCCCGCGTGCGTAGGATGAGCCGTCGAGACTCATAGGAGTCACGTTGTAGTTGTTGCTGTTGTTTGACTGCGCAGGTACTCCTTGCTGGTGCTGCTCGTAGAAGGACATGAAGGAGAAAAATTCCTCCATCATACTTGGATCAAAGCCCGCGGGCGTTTCCGTAGACCCAGCTGCTGGTCTTGTGGTAGTCCCTTCCTCTGTCTGTAGGCCAGAGACAGGAGGTGGAGTAGGAGTAGTGCCTGGAGAACCATTGGAGGAGCTCCTCTCCTTCCTAGCAGACATGTCTTCTTGTATTGAGTGTTAAAAGGAAATGACTTGTTACTCTAACTTGCTCTCATACCATGTTGGGTTGAGGTGCCCTAGGATCTTTTGTAGAGTCAAAGTCTGAGTAGGGTGATGTAATAGCGGAAGCGTTGAATAAAAAGGTCTTTGAACCACCTTGCGCTGGTATGTGAGGGCAAAGTAAGTTAATTAAAACAAGCAAATGCAAAGATTTATATAAGAGTACTGGGAATACGAATAGATATAATTAAACTGTTTTATCGTTGCGATTCGATACAGTGCGACTTGGGCAACTGCTCAATGTCGAGTCAGTTGTGTGTCCTTGCTGACGCGCTGCATTTGTCAAGTCAAAGGTTGCTGACCTTTGACCTTCTCGTAACCTCCAGCGGTTACCCTAACCTCCGAGGGTTGACTCGTTGCGCTTCGATTTGAGCTGCTTCGCTTGTATCCTGAGTTTCGACACGACAAAGGCGCTTAAGACTTGTTGTTCCCAACACAGCAGACCCCTCAAGAACTCAAGGATGAGTTTGTGATGAAGAACCCGAGCCTTGGTTGCAAGCTTCAAGTGATTTCGAAGCTCGCCAAAAGGGTACACCTCAAGAAATTGAAGATAGTTACATTACTTTGTGTAGTGTACCATTTCACTTGGTGTAGGCCCTAGTGAAGGGTAGTTTCGAGACCCTTCGTGGTTGGGGACAGTGTGGCACTGTTCCACATCACTGTACCTTGGCTCTTGGGGTTTGTAGGAGCTGGGAGTCATCCCCAACTCGCAACCCTTGCTAACTCTTCCTAAGTTGTGTTCTAAGACTATGTTGCTGCCATAGTGCGTTCGTTCAAAACCAACGCTGTGTCGTCAATTCTTGATGAAATCGTGCGATCTAAATTGCCTAGTGTAGGCAACGTTAAGGCGCTCCAGATCCAAGTTGAATGAAGTAATTTGGAGTTGTGAGCAGATCGCTATGAATGTTTAAATCCGCTGTGCAGAAATCCGACTGTGCACTCTATCTTTCATTTTAGGCACATTGAAGCCTACTGTGACTATAACACTTCCAACGCGCCATACTTTTGCTGTATGCATGCCTTTTGGAGCTCAAGGTCAGTGTGATGGTCTTATCAACAGTAGCTGTCCATTGCTGTTGAACGCGTGCAGAGTGGGGACAGGAGTGTGCTTCATCCACATCGGTCGAAGGGTGTGACTGGAGGTGCAAGGACGTGTACACGATGCATGGCCTCACATACACATATGAACTCGGTGAGAACTTTTACATGTTATGCCAAATAATTTCAATCTTAGTCTGTGCCTCTCTTGCGCATGTTCACTAATTCTTAATTATGCTCCCTCTCTTCCTCTCTCTCGCCCTATCCCTCTCTGATAGCCTCTTTCTCTTTACGACATCTCACTCTCTTGAAAACCTGATATATTCTTTACAACAGCATCTACATGGCGCTGTCGGCATTCATTCACCCTTGAATCTGGCCATTTACCACCCAGACACCCCTCGCTTGGTTTTGAGGGTCTGCTAGCCGTTTAAAATCATACACAAGATCATGAGTGGTCTTTTCCCTGCCTTTACCATTGGGGAAATAAAGATAATTCTGAACTGGACTCTCCTTTTGATTCTAAAAGTATGTACTAGCTGGTCCTTCACCTCCAGCTAATTTCAGCACTAGCTCAGAAATTTTATTTCAAATCATCATAGCTAAGCAGCCCCTCATACTCCTTCCTTACCTCACCAACAAAATACACCTCTTCATCTCTCACCCTCTCTCTCAAATGGTCCTTATGTTAATATAGTGGTGGTACACGGGTAGATGCAAACACATGCAAAACAAACATACATTCCCTCTCTCACACTTTCCCCCTCGCTTTCGCTCACCCTCTCCCTCTCCCTCTCTCTCACCCTCTCCCTCTTTCACACACGCCCTCTCTCTCACCCTCGCCCCTTCTCTCACCCTCTCCCTCTCCCTCTCTCACCCTCTCCCGCTCTCTCACCCTCTTCCTCTCTCACCCTCGTTATCTCTCGCATGCACTCCCTCTCTCACCCTCGTTTTCTCTCTCATGCACTCCCTCTTTCTCACACTCTCCCTCTCTTTCACACTCTCCCACTCTCCCTCTCTCACTCCCTCTTCTCTAGGATTTAGACTGCTCCAAGCGTCTTTCCAAAAGTCGGCAGCTGGTTGTGCATGACCTTCTAGCGCGCTGCTCTGCCTTCTACTACATCCAGCAGGCGTGTTTCACATGTTTAACTCAATGTTCTATTTTCCATGGGAGAATCTAGCGTGAATCAAGAAAGGATAACCGGGCACCATGTGCTGCCTTGTGTTGCCTTGTGCTGATTTGTACTGCCACGTACTACTATGTGCTCCAGTGTGCTGCTTTGTGCTGCCATGTGCTGCCATGTGTTGCAATGTGCTCCTTTGTGCTGCAATGTGCTGCTTTAAACTGCAATGTGCTGCTTTGTGCTGCCATGTGCTGCCGTGTTCGTGTCCTGCCACATGCACTGACCTTCCTCTTCATCCGCAGTCCGCCTCCCACCATGGGTTGCCCAAGAAGAGAAGGGACCGATTGCTACTCCTTAGTCCTTTCTTGCCCCAAGCGTTCCCACGACCTCCATGTGCCTCTCCATGGTGTGAGCAGAGAGAAACTGAACGCGTCTATGATGACCCCCTTTGACCACCTCATTCCTTCTCAATCGCCCTCTCTTGTATTCCTTGCGTGCCTTCCCTATTCACACGGCAATATATGCCCCTCTGTGGCTTAATTACTCGGCAATTCCCAGTAAAGCTTGAAGGAGCTCAACCCTGGGATTAGTTGTGTCAAATTATAATGTTGTGTAGGCTCTAGTGGGGTAGCCTATATGGGGTACACAATTCTAGGGTTGCATACTTGTATCACTTTCATTCCTTAGTCATCCATACTCGTTCACACTTTCTCATGGTAACAGAGCAGGTTCCCTTGTGGGAACTGTTCCTGGGGCCCACTGATCATTTTTTTCCTGCCCGGGGCGCGTCCTGCCCCTGCCCGAAGCACGCCTAGGGTCGCGCCCTTCCTAGCGGCCTTGTCGCGTCCCCTTAGCGGCCCGTCGCGCCGCCCTTAGCGGCCCGTCGCGCCGCCCTTAGTGGCCCGTCGCGCCGCCCTTACTGTCGCGGCGAGCAGCCCTAACAGCCGCGTCGAGCCGCCCGTTCACCAGCGGCCCCGTCGCCGCCCTAGTAGCGGCCTGCCGCCACCCTCCTCACGGCCCCGCCGTCTCGCTACACGGCACCGCCGCTCTTGCCTGCGGCCCGCCACCCTCAACTGCGGCTCCGCCGCCCTCACCTACTGCAGCCCCTGCCGCCCTTCTCTGCGGCCTCGCCGCCCTCTGCTGCGGCTTCGCCACCCTCTGCTGCGGCCCCTGCCGCCCTTCTGTGCGGCCTCACCGCCCTCTGCTGCGGCCCCGCCGCCCTCAACTGCGGCCCCGTCGCCCCCTGCTCCGGCCCCGCCGCTCTCATCTGCGGCTCCGCCGCCTTCACCTGCGGCCCCGCCACTCTCAGCTGCGGCCCCGCCACTTTCACCTGCGGCCCCGCCGCCCTCTGCTGCGGCCCCGCCGCTCTCAGCTGCGGCCCCGCCGCTTTCACCTGCGGCCCCGCCGCCCTCTCCTGCGGCCCCGCCGCTCTCAGCTGCGGCCCCGCCACTTTCATCTGCGGCCCCGCCGCCCTCTGCTGCTGCCCGACCCGCCCCACCCGCCGATCGCCGCGCCGCCCTGCGGCAGCACCACCGAGCCGCCCGGGCAGCCGAGCGGCCGGACAGCCGAGCCGCCATGCAGCCGAGCCGCCCAACAGCCAAGCCGCCCTGCAGCCGAGCTGCCCAGCAGCCGAGCGGCCGTACAGTCGAGCCGCCGGGCCGCCGAGCCGCACTGCAACCGAGCCGCACAGCCGCCCAATCGCCGAGCCGCCGAGCTGCCGAGCCGCCCTACTTCCGAGCCGCCCGAGCTGCCCTGTCCGGTGAGCACAGTGCCTCTTTTACTGCACTGCCCCTTAAATCCTAAACCCTGTGCACTGCTAGTCTACTGCTGTCATGGCTACCCCTAGTGTCCTCACTTTTGGCGCTGAGGGTCGAGCCATTGACTTTGAGGTCTGGGTAGATGACGTGCAGCTGTTCTTACAGTGCGATAGGGCAAACGGCCTCTCTCTCTTTGACCTCACCTCTGGCGCCTCTCCTGCCCCTGCTGCTGATGCTGACGCCACTGTTCGCTCCCAGTGAGCCATGCGTGACACTGCTGCACGTCTTGCTGTGCGTCGCCACCTCACTACCTGTGAGCGTGCGCACTTTAGTCAGTACAAGAGTGCTCAGACCTTGTACGACGCTGTAGTTGCGCGCTACTCCTCCCCTGCCACTGTTGCACTGAGCCGTCTCATGCTACCGTACCTCTTCCCTGACCTTGCTACCTTTCCCACAGTCGCTGACCTCATTACGCACCTCCGCACTAGTGACACTCGCTACCGCGCTGCACTTCTTGCTGACTTCTGTGCCAAGAACCCCCCCCCTCCATGTACATCACTCTCTACTACATAGTCACTCGCCTCCCTGACTCACTTCGCGTAGTCACGAACCACTTTCTCTCAGTCTGTCCCACCACTCTCACTGTTGACCTCCTCGAGAAGTCCCTCCTAGCGGCCGAGAAGAGCATAGTCGCTATAGGGGCCTCTCGTGGTGACCCGCGCACCCCCATCTTTGAGGGTTGTTCCCCCTCCCCCCTTCTGCCCTCTGTTGCCTCTGCTGCTACAGCCGACCTCCTTGGGCTTGAGTCGGTCGGTGCGGCGTCTGCCCCTAGCGGGCGACGCCGCTCTGGCAAGGGCAAGGGGGGCAGGGGCACTGGAGGAGTGAGCGGGGCGGTGGAGGTGGAGGTGGAGGCGGCGGGGGGAGTGGGGGTGGCGGTGGGAGTGGAGGTGGGGGTGGAGGTTTCGGTGGCGACAGTGGAGGCGGAGGCGGCGACGGCGGTGGCAGTGGGAGCGGAGGTAGCGGAGGTGGTGGCAGTGGAGGAGGCGGCGGAGGCGGCGGTAGTAGCGGAGGCGGCGGAGGTGGTGGAGGTGGCGGGGGTGGCGGTGGAGCTGGTCGCGGGTCTATGCAGAGGAGTGGCTCCGGTGGTGGTCAGCGCCAGCAGCAGCAGCGCGGTCGTGAGACCCTGTCCCCTCAGCAGATCCGTGAGTGGTACACTGCACGCCAGCGGGGTGGGGGTTTTGGTCCGTGCACCTACGTCTTGCGCACCAGCGACCGTGCGGGTGAGCAGTGTGGGGGTGCGCACCCCACCCAGCGCTGCTTTGGCCGCCTGACGGACGCGTGGCGTCGCCAGTTCCCGGAGGCCACAGAGATCCCTCGCTGGGGCGAGCTGTCTATCGATGATCTTGATTTTGATGCTATTCTTGCTGCCATGTATGCTGTATCTATTAGTGATGAGGGTGACTGTTACCGGTGTTTCCCGCCCGATCCGGGCATTGAGACTGCTGCTCTAGGTACTGGTGAGGCTGCTGCCCTAGGTGCTTGCGACGCTGCTGCTCTAGGTGCTAGTACGTCTGTGTCCTCAGGTACTGATGAGTCTGCGCTCTCAGGTACTACGCCGGCTTTGGCCTCCCTCACCTTCACCCTTGACTCTGGGGCCTCTCGCTCCTTCTATCGCGACCGCACCACACTTACGCCGCTTAGTCGGCCGGTTGCGGTGTCTCTGGCTGACCCCTCTAGGGGTCCTGTCCTGTCTCACTTCTCCACAGTCCTCCCGTGTCCGGCGGCTCCCTCTGGCACCCTGTCTGGTCTCTACCTCCCCTCGTTTTCTACGAACTTGGTGAGTGGTGCTGACCTACAGGATGGGGGAGTCCACCAGTTCACTCCTGCGCGTCAGCGGGTGACGCACTGCACAGAGGCTAGCACAGGCCGACACCTGGCTACGTTTACCCGCCAGCCGGGGTCGAGCCTGTACACACTGACCACTCCGTCTCCTCCCGTTCCTGAGTCTGGTAGGGTAGCTGCGTCGGGTCAGGCGTTTGCTGCTGCGTCCAGGTCTGGTCCTGAGTCTGCCCCCTGTTCGTGTCGTCTCCTGTCTCACGAGACCCTCCTTTGGCACCACCGCCTTGGTCACCCCTCTCTGCTTCGGCTGAGAGGCATGGCCTCCCGTCTTCTTGTTTCTGGTCTCCCCCGGTCACTCCCTCCCCTTCCTCAGGGCCCTGGCCCTACCTGTGTCCCCTATGTCGAGGGGCGCCAGCGGGCTGCCCCTCACTCCTCACAGTTTCCTCCGACAGAGGCCCCGCTGCAGACGCTTCACATGGACGTGTGCGGCCCAGCCCGCGTCTGTGGACAGGGTCAGAGGCGCTACTTCCTGTTGGTTGTTGACGACTACTCGCGTTACACCGCGGTCTTCCCCTTGCGCAGCAAGGGTGATGTCACTAAGGTGCTGATCGACTGGATCCGCGCAGCTCGTCTCCAGCTCAGGCAGAGCTTTGGCTCGGACTTCCCTGTTCTGCGTCTGCCCTCGGACAGAGGCGGAGAGTTTTCTTCTGGCCTTCTGAGCGCCTACTGTCGCGCACGAGGCATCCGTCAGACCTTCACGCTTCCGGACTCCCCGCAACAAAATGGGATTGCTGAGCGCGGCATTGGCATGGTCATGGACGTTGCTCGTACGTCTATGATGCATGCGGCTACTTCCCATTTTCTGTGGCCGTTTGCGGTGAGGTACGCAGCGCATCAGAGCGGGTGCTCCACCCCCGGGTCTCCAGGCCGGAGACCTCCCTAGCCTTGCTGTGGTCGGGGAAGGTTGGCAATGCGTCGGCGTTCCGGGTCTAAGGATCTCGGGCGTTTGTCCGCGACTTGTCTGCGGACAAGCTGTCCCCTTGTGCTGCTCCTTGCGTCTTCCTGGGGTTCCCCCCCAATGCGCCTGGGTGGCAGTTCTACCACCCCACCTCTCGCCGTGTTCTGTCCTCCCAGGACGTCACGTTTGACAAGTCGGTCCCTTACTACCGCCTCTTCCCCTACCGCACTCCGTCCCTCCCCCCCCCCCCCCGCTCTTCCTTGTACCAGGTCCCCCCCCGGTAGACCCCCTCCCCCCTCAGGGTCCTGCTCCTTCAGGTATGTCCCAGGTTGACGCAGTTGAGCCTGTCGAGGTTACTGGTGACTCTGGTGCTGCTGGAGGTGCTGAGCCTGGGGGTGCTGCGCTTGGAGGTGCTCCGCCTGGAGGTTCTCCGGGTGCTTCGTCTTCGCGGGAGCCACTCTCTCCACAGGAGCTGCGCGAGTGGTTTGCCCGGCGCTGGAGGCGTGCTGCTGGTGCTGGAGGTTCTACGGCTACTGAGGGTGCTGCTGTCGCGGGTCCCGGAGGTGCTCGTATTGCGAGTACAGGAGCTGCTGGGCCTGCGGGTTCGACTGGAGCTGGTGCTGCTGAGGGTGTTGGCACTGAGACTACTTCTAGTAGTCCTACTGGGGGTACTACTGGTGCTGCTGGAGGTTCTGGAGCTGCTGGAGGTGCTGCTCGAGCGGGTGCTCCTGCTGGGAGTATTGGTGCTGTCCCTGCTGTGTCGGGCTTCGCCGCGCGGCCTCGACCGTACTTCGTTCCCCTCCTGCAGCAGGTTCTTGGTCTTCCGCCTTCTACTGGTCCTCCTCTTTCTTTAGAGTGTCCACAGCCTGTCTCGTCGCAGTTACAGTTGCAGCCTACCTCCCCATTGCCTGCTCCCTCTCCCTACTCTGGTCCTACAGGAGGTCTTGCTGAGCGTCGTGAGCCTGCCTCTCGCCCAACGTCCCCGGTTCGTGCTGCTCGCACTAGTGGTCGCGGTTCGCGTCAGCGTCCTCCACCTGTACCTGCCACGCACCAGATGTCTCTGCGTCCGTCCACTGCTCCTCTGCGTGCCCCTTTACCTTCTCCTTCTGAGTCTTCTCTTCCTGCTCTTTCTGACCCGGAGTCAGACTCTCTTCGTGCTGCCAGTCCTACTGTCACGTGTCTTGTTGATACTGTTCTCACTAACCCTTCTTTCGAGTCCAGTGCTGCGTCTGCCCTTGTTACTGAGCTCGTCGACTTTGCTGCTCGCTGTCGCCTAGACTACGCTGCTATTC
This sequence comes from Closterium sp. NIES-65, assembly GCA_948144175.1. NCBI lineage: Eukaryota > Viridiplantae > Streptophyta > Zygnematophyceae > Desmidiales > Closteriaceae > Closterium > Closterium sp. NIES-65. The sequence continues at coordinate 1,524,767 of CANXME010002528.1, forward strand.
TTGTCGCTCAGTCTGAGTCTATCTGTCCTCCATCCGTCGGGGGTGAGTGTGCCCTTGGCATGGACGTCCTTGAGGACAGGCAGGAGGAGTTCCAGTGTCTGGGAGCTGCTTCACCTCATCTTGTGTCCGTACTGCTTACCCCTGAGAGAGACCCGGATGCACTTGACATCCTGACTCCGCGCTCTTACGCGGAGGCGATAGAGGGTCCCTACTCTTCTCAGTGGCAGGCAGCTATGGATGCAGAGATGGCTTCCTGGAAGTCCACAGGCACCTACGTTGACAATGTCCCCCCTCCTGGGGCGAACATCGTCAGTGGCATGTGGATTTTCAGGGTGAAGCGGCCGCCGGGTTCTCCGCCTGTCTTCAAGGCACGTTATGTGGCTCGTGGCTTCAGTCAGCGGCAGGGAGTTGACTACTTTCAGAACTTCTCCCCTACCCCGAAGATGACCACTCTTTGGGTACTGCTGCACGTAGCTGCTCACCGTGACTACGAGCTACACTCTCTTGACTTCAGCACTTCTTTCCTGCAGGGCAGCCTGCACGAGGAGATCTGGCTGCGCCGCCCACTTGGCTTCACTGGGACGTTTCCTCCTGGCACTCAGTGGAGCCTCCGGCGGCCAGTCTACGGTCTCCGCCAGGCACCGCGTGAGTGGCACGACACACTGAGGACTACACTTGCGGCTCTTGGGTTTGCTCCCTCTACTGCCGACCCGTCGTTGTTTCTACGCACCGACACTTCTCTGCCGCCGTTCTACATCCTCGTGTACGTCGACGACTTGGTCTTTGCCACAGCCGACACTGCTGGACTCGCCTACGTGAAGTCCGAGCTGCAGAAGAGACACACGTGCACAGACCTGGGTGAACTGCGCAGCTACCTTGGCTTGCAGATCACCCGGGACAGAGCACGCCGCACCATTACCCTGACTCAGTCACACATGGTGCATCAGGTCCTTAAGCGCTTCGGCTTCACGTACTCCTCGCCTCAGGCCACTCCTCTGCCTACTCGCCACTCGCTCTCAGCTCTGCCTTCGGATGAGTCCGTAGAGTCGAGTGGCCCGTACCCAGAGCTTGTTGGCTGCCTCATGTACCTGATGACCTGCACACGACCTGACCTTGCATACCCTCTTAGCATTCTCGCACGCTATGTTGCTCCTGGGAGACACCGACCAGAGCACATGGCTGCAGCGAAGAGGGTGTTGCGCTACTTGTGCAGTACGTCGGGCATGGGGCTAGTGCTTGGAGGGCGGAGTCCAGTGGTCCTCACTGGGCACGCGGACGCTTCTTGGGCTGACGACCAGGCTACGCAGCGGTCGACACAGGGTTACACCTTCAGCCTTGGTTCCGGCTCTGTTTCGTGGCGGGCTACTCGCTCGTCTTCTGTTCTCGGCTCCAGTTGTGAGGCTGAGATCTACGCAGGGGCCATGGCTGCACAGGAGCTTCGTTGGCTCACCTACCTGCTGACTGACCTTGGAGAGCCGCCTCGTTCTCCTCCAGTCCTGTACGTAGACAACAAGGCCATGCTGGCCTTGTATCGAGAGCAGAGACTGGAGCACAGAACAAAGCACGTTGCTCTTCGTTACTTCCTTGCTCGTGAGCTACAGCAGCGTGGTTAGTTGCGGCTTGCGTACGTGGCCTCTGAGGCCAACACTCCTGATGTCTTCACCAAGGCACTTGGGCCTTGTGATCATCAGCGCTTCTGCACGCAGCTGGGTCTTTTGCCTGTCTTGCCTCACTTGCTCACCTCTTGACCTTGCTTGTACTGTTGCATCTATATACACCTCCTCTTGCTTGTCTAGTCCTTTATATATATGTACTCCTGCATGTGAACTGGCCTTGTGGCCTTGAACTTCCGCTCGGAATGTGTGGTGACTTTGTGATCCACCCTGAGCTTGCTTTGCTCTGCTTTGCTTGACTGGTCTTGTGACCCCTTGTTCTCCCCCACTTTGCCTATGGGGGTGTGTCAAATTATAATGTTGTGTAGGCTCTAGTGGGGTAGCCTATATGGGGTACACAATTCTAGGGTTGCATACTTGTATCACTTTCATTCCTTAGTCATCCATTCTCGTTCACACTTTCTCAAGTTGCTCTTCATCCCTCTCCGCGCTTCCCGCTCTTTGTGTGGAGCGCGACCCAGCCAAGGCCAGGCCGCGCTGTTTGAAAACCACATTGCCGGACGAAGCGGTGGACTTCAAGAAGGTGGCGGTAATAAAATCACCATGGTGGAGCTGTCTATCCGACGCTGTAGTTCTGCAGTGCTTCGCGCCTTTGCTTTATTGCAAAAATCACCCATCAAAGGTAAACGTGCAATCAAATGTGCAATGAAAAAACAGGCAAGCGTGCTTCTTACAAACAAACAAACCAAGCTATCAAGCCACCAAGTCATCAAGCCACCAAGTCGTCAAGCTAACAGCGAACAAGCCAACAAGCAATAAAGTAAGCAAGCGTGCACCTTCACAAATTGCAACGCAACTTTGCTTGCAAAGCAACCATATTCAGTCGCGCAGCGGCGAGCAAGCTTTGCAAGCGAAGTATGAGACACAAGCAAAGCTTGTTCAATTAAGCAGCAAATGCTAATGCGTCCGCTAAAATGCCCTCAACCCAACAAAACTGCATTGCGATAGTAATATTGTGAGTTTGGAAAATGTGCACATTGAGAAAGCTTGCTTCTGTAGCAGTTGGCATCGTTCTCATTAAATAGGGCTCAAGTACAATATTTCCTAGCAATAATACTGATGTACTATAAAAAACAAAATGTTTAAGAACTACTAATCTCGAAGGATGACTAGCCTGGGGAGGGTGGGTGAGGATTGAACTTGAGCGATTGTAAAAATGAGAGACGTGGGTGGGGGAAGAATGACCTCAACCCACATTCTATATTCGGAGGAGGCGATACCTGTTATAGTCACAATAGGCTTCAATGCGCCTAAGATAGAGTTCACAGTCGGATTTCTGCACAGCGGCTTTGAGCGTTCGTAGCGTTCTGGTCACGGCATCAAATGACCTCACTCAACTTGGATCTAGAGCGTCTTAACGTCGCCTACAATAGACAATTTAGATCGCACGATTTCACCAAGTATTGACAGCACAGCGTAGGTTTGAACGAACGACACAATGGAGAGCCGAGGTACAGTGATGTGGAACAGTGCTACACTGTCCCCAACCAAGAAGGGTCTCGAAACTACCCTTCACAAGGGCCTACACCAAGAGAAATATTACACTACACAAAGTAATGTAACTATCTTCAATATCTTGAAGTGTACCCTTTTGGCGAGCTTCGAAATCACTTGAAGTTTGAAACCAGGGCTCGGGTTCTTCATCACAAACTCATCCTTGAGTTCTTAATGGGTCTGCTGCACACACATGTGACACGCCGAACGTTCATCACACGACAAAATAGAAACCGCTCGCGGAACACAAGACAAAACAAAAACAACGCGCGAGACACAAACGACTGCATAACACGCGACTAGCGATAACTCGCTATTGACTCGACACACACACTCGACATAATGACTCATCATTCACACACTATTATATGCATGAAATATATATTATTTCATGCCCTCATTCCATTCCATGCACACACGCATGCACGCACACGGACAACAAGCTGAGTGCAAACCGTGGGGTTGCCATTAAGGAACGCGGTTGTCACGTCCATTTGTTTCACCACCCATCGTTTGATGGCAGCACCCATGAGTACGGTTCGAAGCGTCGTCAGCTTCACCACAAGAGCAAACAGCTCCTTGAGGTCCACCTTCTCCTTCTGCTGGTTCCCCTTGGCCACAAGCCTAGACTTGTAGCGCTCAATCTTGCGGTCGGCGCCGGACTTGATCTTGAAGAGCCACTTGGACGTAATCGCCTTACGCCCCTCTGGTAGCTCCACCAATTCCCACGTGTCGTTCTCCTCAATGCTCTTCACCTCGCTCTCCATTGCCTTCTTCCACTCCTCAACATCACTACTCTCCAAGGCCTCCTTGAGAGTTGCTGGTTCTCCCGGCATCTCCACCGGAGAGAAGAACGCGTGAAGGAAGTGTCGGTCCATGCTCACTCACTTGCTGCACCTACTCCTCTTCTTCCTCTGCGTCCTTGGTATTATAGTCAGAGCAGGCTACAATCTACTCCACATAGGGCACCCATTTGTCTGCTCCCATATGAGTCAAAGCTCTGTTCTTGGCCACACATGCACTCCGCACCGCATCAGGCCAGAAATAGTCGGGTAGCCCGGCTTCAATGAGCAACCCGCGTGCCGTCTCCGTGATAGTCCGGTTCGCTCGCTCTGCGATGCCGTTCATTGCAGGGGAGTATGGCATGGTAAGGGAGTGCCTTATCCCATTCTTCTTCAGCCACATTCCGGACTCCTTGCTCAGGAACTCTCCCCCTCAATCGGTGCAGATTGACTTTACTAGCCGGTCTTGTTGCCACTCCACCATCGGCAACCAATCGGTCTTCACCGTTTCAGCCACGTCACTCTTCTTGGAAAGCACGTACACCCAGGTCATTCGGGTGTAGAAGTCCACAATGGTGAGGAAGTTCTCTGCTCCATCAGCTCCTAGGTTCAAGGGGCCCACCACGTCCATCACCACCTCATCAAGTGGTGCCTTAGCCATTGCCTTCGAAGTCGAGAACGGGAAACGGGTGAACCTGGCTTGCATGCACGTCGGGCAGCCAAGTACCTCATCGGGCTCCCCCTTCACACGTATGCTAGCAACCATCTCATTCTTCACTAGCAGCTGCAAGATAGGCAGGGCCACATGCTCCATGCGCCGATGCAAGGTGAGCCAATCACATTCCCCCGTAGCCAAAGTCAGATTGGAGAATGCCGTGCTCGCAATAGCGCCCCACATGCTCTCTCCCGTAGTCCTCCTCCTTGGGGTTCTTCTCACCCTTGAGCTACTCCTTGGCTGCTGCACAACTCTCATTGTATTCACCGAGCTTGCTGGTCCCTCCAAGATTGCACTTCTTGGACTCATTCGCCTTGGCGCCATCGTTCGCGCCGTAGCCGCTACCAACCGCTTCACCCTTGGTGCTAATGCTTGCTACCACCTTAGGCATTGGGACCACAGGGATCTGCCACATCTCATTGTAGACATCCCTATCCTCGTGAAGGTCCCATAGAATCTGCTCGCCAAGCCTCGCGGTATAGGTCTTGGCTCCTTTCGAGCTCGTGTCCATGCCGGCCTTTTGCAACCGCCGCACGGAAATAAGGTTCGCAGCAAGGTTGGGCACCCAAAGCACCCTTAAACATGGCCTTGCCCATGCCTTTCACCTCTGCTCGCTGCCCCAAGGCCGATGTGACATGCTTCAACGGTGACGGTTCGAGTTCGGTGAGCAAGTCCACACGAGGTGTCATGCTATAGGTACCGCCGTTATCGATCACCCAATAGTCCAGTGAGTGTAGGGTCATCTTCCCCACAGCTGCTGGCTCGTCAAAGTCTTCATCCATCTCTGGTCCAGCTGTTGCTTGCGTCGAGACGAAGAAGAATTTGCCCGGAAAGCGATCGTCGCTTGGGTCCTTGTCGTTATCACCGCCTTTCATGTTTGCAGCACCACCTCCGCGACCGCCACGGCCTCCACGGCCTCTTCCTCTCCCTCATCCTGCTCCTCTACCCCCTTGGCCTTGAGCAGGGGTCCATCCATCTGGGAGTTGATAGCAATCGCGCCACATGTGTCCGCTCTTGTGGCAATAATGGCACTCGCCGTCAAATCGGCCGTGATCGCGTCCGTAGCTCTTGTCGTCGCTGTCGTAACCGCCACTCCCGCGGCCTCCATTGAAGTTGTTGCTGCCAAATCTGCCTCTCCCTCGTCCTTTGCCCCTTCCACGGCCGTAACCACGGCCGACGCTTGCTGCCCCGGCGCCATCCGGACCCGCCAACTCACGGCAGCGGAAATCCTCTTGAAGGATAGCTCGCTTCACGTCTTCGAGCGAGAGGCGGGGCAGATCGCAATTGAGGTTGATGATGAGGGAGGACCATGACTCAGGGTGTATGGTCAGCAACTTGGTTATTTTGTGGAGCTCACTGTCGTTCAAATCAGCTCCCTCAAGCCGCGTCGACAAGTCGAAGAATTTCTCCACCCCTTCTTCCACGGGTTCATCTTCTTCAAACCGTAGTGTCGCCATTTGCCGTTCAAACACCACAGCTACTGCCGCTGTTGCAGGAGCGTGTACACCCTTGAGAGCAGCCCATGCCTTTGGTCCCTTCTCTAGTTCACGCTGGAATGGCTTGATGTGACGGATCTGGTTGCTCCCCAACGCTTGCCCTCCTAGTAGGAGGTAGCCTTGTGCGCTCTTCCGCACCCACGGGCTCTTCTCCGGGTCGTTCTCGGGGCGCTTCTCTGTTCCTTTTATCACCTCTAGCAGGTCATAGTGGTCAAACACGTTCTCCATTCTGAAGCACCACTCAGCAAAGTTATCACCGTTGAACTTGTCAAAGCCCGAACACTCTTGGTTCATCCCTCGAAGGTCCAAGAGTAGGTTGCACAAGCGCCATGGCTGTGTCACGGGGTTGACCTCATGCTTGGGGTCCTCCACTCCCTCCAGCACCTCTATCACCCCTTTCCTTGAGGTCCAGCCATCGTCCAAGCTGCTCCAAGTTGCTCTGATACCACTTGTTATAGTCACAATAGGCTTCAATGTGCCTAAAAAACGAACGATAGAGTGCACAGTCGGATTTCTGCATAGCGGCTTTAAACGTTCATAGCATTCTGGTCACGGCTTCAAATGGCCTGATTCAACTTGGACCTGGAGCGTCTTAACGTCGCCTACAATAGGCAATTTAAATCGCACGATTTCACCAAGTATTGATGACACAACGTCGGTTTGAAACGAACGGCACTATGGCGGCCACTATAGTCTTAGAACACAAATTAGGAAGAGTTATGAGTTGGGAATGATTCACTGATCCTACAAACCCCAAGAGCCGAGGTACAGTGATGTGAAACAGTGTCACACTGTCCCCAACCACGAAGGCTCTCGAAACTACCCTTCACAAGAGCCTACACCAACTGAAATGTTACACTATCACGAAGTAATGTAACTATTTTCAATATCTTGACGTATACACCTTTCGCAGGCTTCGCAATCACTTGAGTCTTGAAACCAAGGCTCTGGTTCTTCATCATAAACTCATCATTGAGTTCTTGATGGGTCTGCTGCACACACCTGTGACACGCCGAACGTTCCACACACGAGAAAGTAGAAACCGCGCGACACACACAAACGATGACGTAGACACGCGACTAGCGATGATTCGCTATTGACTCGACACACACATATTTGACATCATGACTCAACATTCACACACTAGTATAAGCATGAAATATGTATTATCTCATGCCCTCATACCACTCCATGCACACACGCATGCACGCACACGAAGAACAAGCCGAGTGCAAACCATAGGTTGCACCAACAATACGACGCTTCGACGTTGCACAAAATTGCGTTACAGTTAGATTCGCTTTCACAACACGCAAATTCGAAAGTGATAAACGCATACCATTTTTTCATATCTATTGTGAGGGGTGCAATGGTCCACATGCCTGCAATGTGCTGCACTGCCTACACGCCCTGTAGCATCCAATCTCTTTCCTTGATTTCAGCTTTGCATGGCTGCGCTATACAGATGAGCGCCACTTGACATGCATCCACGTCCTCAGCTTTGGTGGGAGCAAAGATAATACTGACCTGTGCAGCGATGGTGGTGGAAATACTGTTTGCTTGGATAAAACTCTGCTGCATTGTAGTCACTGCTTCATTTGGCTTTATTCTCCACAATTTGCACCACAAATAAAAATGATCGTCCTGTCCACTAAAGGTTGTGGCTTTAAACTCATTGAGGGACCAAGCTTCCGACTGAATCGCAACACGAAACGACACCAGAATTGTGGTGTGTCAGGCTAGATATCGAGCATGCCAGCTGCTGCCATCCTGCTTCCCACAGTCTGAATCAACTCCTTGCGTGGCCCCACCTGCACACCACACACACTCGCCAGACAGGGCACACGGTGCGAAACACATGAATACCGTAGCTGAACCTTTGGGGAGGCATGCAGATCAGTAGTGAAATGCATGCAGGGTGGTGATGAGTACACTGAATTGCATGTGAGAACACATCAATTCCAACCAACATCAACAATACAGCTTGGCTGTATTGTTAGCAGGAGGCGATGAGAAGCAGGAGGTGATGATGGAGTAGTGCTACGAAGAGTGTCATTCGCACAGCCTCCTCCATCACCATAAAAACACCATGCATGCTCTTCACCCCACCCATGCCTCACAGCGACCCCACCCACACCTCACAGCAGCCCCACCCACGCCAAACAGCGACTTCGCGCTGTGCTGTGTGGTTGGGCACTACGTTGACGGGGTAACAACATGACATGCACCTCGAACGCATGACATGCACCTCGAACCCATGACATGCACCTCGAACGCATGACATGCACCTCGAACCCATGACATGCACCTCGAACGCATGACATGCACCTCGAACCCATGACATGCACCTCGAACGCATGATATGCACCTCGAACGCATGACATGCACCTCGAACGCATGACACTGCACCTTATGAGCGCACCTTATCCCCCTATGACCGCACCTTATCCCCCTACGACCGCACCTTATCCCCCTATGACCGCACCTTATCTCCCTATGTCCGCACCTTATCCCCCATGACCGCACCTTATCCCCCATGAGCACGGAGAGGGTGACACTGGCCTGCGCCGCCTCGTCCACGGTGATCAGCTTCAGCCGCCTCTGGCTCGGGTCCAGGGTCGTCTCCCACAGCTGTGCCGGCATCATCTCGCCCAGGCCTGAGGGCGTGATGTGCAGAGGGAGGGGGAAGGCAGAAGGAGGGCAGGGGGAAGGCACAGGGAGGGTACAGGGAGAGCAGAGGGAAGGCACAGGGAGGGTACAGGGAGAGCAGATGGAAGGCAGAGCAAGGGCAGAGGGAGGGCAGAGCAAGGGCAGAGGGAGGGCAGAGGGAGGGCAGTGGGAGGGCAGTGGGAGGGCAGTGGGAGTGCATTGGAAGGACGTGAAAAAAGACAATTTCTGTCAGGCAATGCTGGCTGGGATCCAGCAACGTCTCCCAAAGCAAGCTCTCACATTTCCTCCCCTTCATAAAAAAAGCACCCTCTAACGGAACGCACATTCTCAAGGAACAATCCTTAGAAAGTAATGCACCTTCCCAACAAAACACACATATCAAAGGAGCGCACCTTTGAAGCGCTGGATGGTTGGGGACGCGGACGGGGGCAGCGAGCGCAGGTGCGCCTGCAGCTCCGCCTCGCTGTAGCAATACACTGGCGCTTGCCGCCCCACCTCCACCTATGCGGTGGGGTGAGGTGGGGGGGAAAAGGGGCTCGGATGAACGTGAGGGGGTGAATATGCCGGCGGGATGTGGGATGACGTTTCAGGTGGACTAGCTGTCCCTAGCGCACTGGTGGCAGCAGAGAGGATCTTACCCTGTGCTTACCGGGGCACTTAAAAGCGATTTGAGCAGTGATGAAAGAATAGGATGCGTGTGCCTGGAGTGATGAACCAAGTGAGGAGTGAGGAAAGGCCTTTACCTTGTAGAGCGGGGGCACGCCCACATAGACATGGCCGTTCTCAAAAAGCGCTCTCTGCACACACCATGCGGTAACCAGGAGATGCCAGGTGGGTTGTAGGGAGGGAGGGAGGAAGGGAGGGAGGGAGGGAGGGAGGGAGGGAGAGAGGGAGGGAGGGAGGGAGGGAGGGAGGGTGGGTGGGAGGGAGGGAGGGAGGGAGGGAAGGAGGGAGGGAGGGAGGGTGGGAGGGAGGGAGGGTGGGAGGGAGGGAGGGAGGGTGGGAGGGAGGGAGGGAGGGAGGGAGGGAGGGAGGGAGGGAGGGTGGGAGGGAGGGAGGGTGGGAGGGAGGGAGGGAGGGAGGGAGGGAGGGTGGGAGGGAGGGAGGGTGGGAGGGAGGGAGGGAGGGAGGGTGGGAGGGAGGGAGGGTGGGAGAGAGGGAGGGTGGGAGGGAGGGAGGGAGGAAGGGAGGGAGGGTGGGAGGGAGGGAGGGAGGGAGGGGGGGAGGGAGGGAGGGAGGGAGGGAGGGAGGGAGGGAGGGAGGGAGGGAGGGAGGGAGGGAGGGAGGGAGGGAGGGAGGGAGGGAGGGAGGGAGGCAGGGAGAGAGAGGAAAACATTGGAAGAGAGCACTGAAGAACAGGAATATACACTGATTGGGGAACATGAATTACAAGGAATCTAGCGGAGGTTGCAGTGTGAAAAGCGACGCACCTTTTGGGGGCAAGAGAGCACCTGGTAGCGGAAGAGGGCACCTGGTAGCGGAAGAGGAAGGTGAGGAGCAGCGTGCGGATGTGAGCGCCGTCCACGTCGGCATCGGTGAGCAGAATGATGCGATGGTAGCGCAGCGCCTTCTGATCAAACTCCTCGCCCTGCCACACATGGGAGGCACAGTGGCACACATATGTGGAATCCAACCACATAGAAGAGTTTCAAAAGGTCCCAGAGCCCCCTGGTTGAACCCCTGCCACGCGTGGGTAGCACACCGACAGACTACCTATCTGCACACCGACAGACTACCAATCTGCACACCGACAGACTACCGATCTGCACACCGACAGACTACCAATCTGCACACCGACAGACTACCGATCTGCACACCGACAGACTACCAATCTGCACACCGACAGACTACCGATCTGCACACCGACAGACTACCAATCTGCACACGTGAACTTTTACCCCCCTTATTCTGAACAGCTCTACGTGAGATGCATGCGTGCCGTGTTGATCTCAAACGACTGAATCTATGGTCCGTGCACGCCTCCTCCAAAAGTGCCATTGGCAGCAGGCGAATGGGCTCACCCTTAGCCCGAGGCGAATGGGCTCACCCTTAGCCCGAGGCCGAGGCCGAGGATGAGGTTCTGCAGCTCCTGGTTCTTGTAGATGGCCGCATCGTCCTTGCGCTCCACGTTCAGGATCTTGCCGCGCAGCGGCAGCACCGCCTGGGGGGGGAGAGAGGGGAAGAGGGGGAGGGTGTTTAGGGGCGTGGGGAGGCTTTTGAGGCGCCTCAAAGGTCGTCCCTGCACTTCACGTTGCCCCTCAGCGGCAGCACCGCCTGGGAGGGAGTGTGCGGAAGGGCGGGTAGAGGCATGAGGGGGAGGTGCGTGAGGAACGATGGGGAGAATGAAACGGAGGAGAGACGCGAGCAGTGGGTTGGGAAGGAGGCTTGGCATATGTGGTGACAGAGACAGGGGCAGGGAGAAGAGGTTCCTTGCACGGAAGCAATGAGGATCACCCAGGCAAACAGGAACGCACACACCGCAGGGAGCAACGTGCAGGGATGAGGGGGTTGGCAGGGATGGGGGTGGTGTGGGGGATGGGGAGGGATGGGGGGGATGAGAGAGATGGGGGGATGGCAGGGATGGGGAAGATGGGAGGAGTGATAGTAGGGATGCGAGGGATGAGAGGTATGGGGGGTATGGAAGGAGTGCGAGGAATGGAAAGGAGTGGGGTGGTGACCTGAAGGCGTCTATCGCGGCCCTGCTTGGTGCTGCCACCAGCCGAGTCCCCCTCCACTATGAACACCTCTGAAGGCCGGTGCACACGTGGTGTGGTGCGTGTTGTCGCGCGGCGTTAGGCATGCAAAACGAAGGGCACGATGGAGGGATGGAGAGTTGGCAAGTGCACGTGGCAAGTTATGTGCAACCAGCAGGTGAGTGCTTTCCAGTGTGTGCACCGTAATGTGCGATGCATGTGGTGGATGGATGTGGTGCAAGGTAAGATCGTGTGGTTTGGAAGCGGCAGAGTGGCACTTGCTGTGCAGGCCGGTGCTGCCATGAGTGGCGATTTACCCTCCTCTGGCAGCAGCTACCCCCTCACATGGACTCACATGGGACGTTTTAGCGTCACAATGTGCTGTGCATGGATAGACAGAGTGGTATGCAGATTCACCAAGTCATGCACGTGCGCTTCCCTCAGCTCCGCAGCTACATCAACCGACGTGACCTGGCCTTCACAGCCACCTCCCAGGTCGGGGAAGCAGCATCACGAGCTGCCCTTTAGGCACCGCACCATGCCCACAGTTCCATTCCATCATCCCGTGCCAGCTGCCAGGCGCACCTGACTTGGAGGGGTCTTCACACGAGCGCACCTGACTTGGCGGGGTCTTCACACGAGCAGTCCGCCAGCTTGCCCGGCAGCATGGCCGACTTCAACACACTCTTCCGCCGAACCAGCTCCCGAGCCTTCTTTGCTGCTTCGGCAGCCTGCCAGGCATGGGAGGGGCAGAAGCAGGGAACTCCCATTTTACATGTCAGACATTTGCGGCTTTGCAGAGCACAGTGAGTGAACGGCACGGTGTCAGTACAGGTCGCCATCCCCGTGAGTGAACGGCACGGTGTCAGTACAGGTCGCCATCCCCGTGAGTGAGCCAGCAATTGGCTGCATGGCAACACCGAGTGGTCGTCATCACCTCTGATCATGTGCATGAGAGCAATGGCACCCCATGAATGGACGGAACAGCTTTGGCAGGCAGGAGGGTTTGCATACTCTACGTGTTAGTGAGTGGTTTCAGACAAGAGGGCTAAAAAGACCACGATGAGTGGTGAAGTCACACCTGTTACCAGACATTCTGGAGGACTTGTAACATAGGGTCTAGACTCCAGCATCCAACAGCCACGGTGCATGGACACACCTGCCTTGACGAAACCCACACCCACCTTGTAGGCGTCGAGTGCCTTGCTAAGAATGGCTTCACACGCTGCCGGGTTGGCGTCCAGGAATGCTGCCAGCGCATCGCTCACCACCCCGTCCACCACCTTCCTCACCCCTGGATTGCCCAGCCGCGTCTGATGCGCGCGCGCGCACACACACACACACACTCACACACACACACACACACACACACACACACACACACACAGAGGAGAAGGTGATGCGAGGGAGAGAGTGAAAGGTACGTTCCGAGGAGAGGAACTGATTGAATCCCATCTGCATTACCCGTCTCCCTCACCCTCTACTCGCTCACCCTCCACTCGCTCATCCAACCTTCTAGTCATAGATTCATCTTCTCTCTTGTGTCAACGCTGGGATTCATCTTCTCTCTTGTGTCAACGCTGGGATTCATCTTCTCTCTTGTGTCAACGCTGGGAGCGAGGCAGGGCCCCTTGGCCTAGTACTTAAGCCCGTGAGCTATGCTCTCCACCATCCCCTCTCCCTCACCCTCCACTCGCTCATCTCGCCTTTCTCCCCCCCACCACCGTGGTCCGCCCACCTTGGTCTGCCCTTCGAACTCGGGGTTGGCCACTTTGACGGCCACCACACACGTGAGCCCCTCCCTCAGGTGCTCGCCTGCCAGGTTCTCCTCCTTCTCCTGCCGCCCCCCACATGCAAAGGGGACAGGGCAGGCGTGAGACAGGGCAGGTGTGAGACAGGGCAGGCGTGAGACAGGGCAGGCGTGAGACAGGGCAGGCGTGAGACAGGGCAGGCGTGAGACAGGGCAGGCGTGAGACAGGGCAGGCGTGAGACAGGGCAGGCGTGAGACAGGGCAGGCGTGAGACAGGGCAGGTGTGAGACAGGGCAGGCGTGAGACAGGGCAGGCGTGAGACAGGGCAGGCGTGAGACAGGGCAGGCGTGAGACAGGGCAGGCGTGAGACAGGGCAGGCGTGAGACAGGGCAGGCGTGAGACAGGGCAGGCGTGAGACAGGGCAGGCGTGAGACAGGGCAGGCGTGAGACAGGGCAGGCGTGAGACAGGGCAGGCGTGAGACAGGGCAGGCGTGAGACAGGGCAGGCGTGAGACAGGGCAGGCGTGAGACAGGGCAGGCGTGAGACAGGGCAGGCGTGAGACAGGGCAGGCGTGAGACAGGGCAGGCGTGAGACAGGGCAGGCGTGAGACAGGGCAGGCGTGAGACAGGGCAGGCAGGTGTAGAAAGGCAGAGGTGAGGAGAGGGGGCAGACAGTGTCTCAACTGGTGGATTGAAGGCATAGTCGGGAGAGGGCTCACAGGACAAAAGGAGCATGCTATCTGTCGTCCGCATCTCTGCCTCTCGCCCTGAGGAAAATGAGCTTCATCCTTTTGACAATCACACTCCCCTCTCAACGACCACCCACCTTGAGCAGGCGTTGCTTGCGGGCGGCAGCGTTGAGGGTGCGGGTGAAGGCGGCCTTGGCGCCGTCGATGTGAGTGCCGCCATCGGAGGTGCGGATGCTGTTGGCGTACCCCACCACGCTGTCGCTGTACGCGTCCCCGCTCCACTGCCACGCCACCGCCACGCCCACGCCGTCCCTCTCCTCCTCCACCCACTGCGCCTCGTGCATCGGCATCTGCGGTTGGGGTATGCGCGGACATACATGCAGGGCAGGGCAGGGCAGGGATGCAGGCAGCGTTCAGAGTGCAGCACAAGCGAGGGACAGTTGTGGGTTCACCACTCGTACGAGGCAAGCCGATGAGGCCAGGTGTGCCCACTCACACCTTTGCTCACTGCCTCCATTCCGCGTAGTAAATAAAATTCATGCTTTAACCCATGCACACGGCCTCCATCCTGTTCCTCTAAATATCTACTCACGGTAGCTCGTACACTCTAGTCTGCAATCGTGCCATAGCCCTCCCACGCCCACATCCGCTCCCATGCCCACATGGAATCCCATGCCTCAGACCAAACAGTCCACCTTCTCGCTGTTGAGCCAGCGCACGAACTCCAGCAGCCCGCCCGCAAAGTGGAAGTCCGCTGACCGCCCCCCCTCCTCCTTCAGGTGAATCACCACCTGTGTCGGGGGGGGCATGGTGGAGAGGGGTGGCAGGAAGGAAGGTGTGTGGGGAGGAACAAGAGAGGAGCATGCAGGCACGGCCACACTGCAAAGTGGAAGTTCGCTGATCACCCTGCCTCTTTCCTAAGATGCATCACCACCAAACGGAGGATTGTGTGGCATCAAGGGAGAGGGGTGGCAGGAAGGTGTGGGGAAGGAAGGGGGGAAGTGGAGAGGAGCATGTGGGCACAGCCACACTGCAAAGCGGAAGGCCACTGATGGCACTGTGCCGACCTTAACACACTGCCGCATGGCCGGGCTGTGACTCAAACTCGAACGTGTGATGCAAGAAGTGAATGCTGAGTGGATGTCGCTGTCACACATGCCCTGAACTAGCGCTTGTATGTGGCGTGGGTCATGAAGGGATTTGGCTAGAGCAAGCAGGCACTGCCTCTGGATCGAGGGCTCACCTATTAGCATGGGGCAAAATTGCGGCCCTTGATGTGAGAGGGTTTGAGGTGAGTGCAAGGCTCGTGTACGACAGACAGAGCCGAGACGGCAAACGAGTCAGAGGCGGCAGAGGAGGCGAGACGGGGAAGAGGCGGCAGAGGGGGACGAAGGGTGGGCGTGCCTGCGGGTTGAGGAAGGCGAGCTCTCTGAGGCGCGCCGCTATGGTGGTGAAGTCCAGCGCCGTGGTGGTGGTGAACACTGCAGGGCGCGCAGAGGGGCGGGAGGAATGAGAGGGGCACGGGGCATGGAAATTAGGCTGGGGGTGCGAGCGGGGGATGTCAATGGCAGCGATGGTGGTGACGTGCTTGAATGAGCATTGAGTGCCTTGTGGTGGTGATGACAACAGCTGCGCGAGGCGATGGACGAGGGGAAAGGTTGAGTGCTGACGCGAAAGGTGGTGATGGTGATTCAATGAAGGATGCACTGGCACAAAGCAAGGGTGCGAGGGGAAACCGAAGAGAAGCGTGGAGGGGTTCAGTGGTGATGGGGGAGGAGATGGTGATGGGGGAGGAGATGGTGATGGCAAACAGTGCAATCAGACGGAGAGACGAGTGGGCATGGAGCACGGGGATAAATTTGGGGGATAGGTGAAGCCTGTAAAGCGGCACGGGAGTGCAGATGGCTGGCACTAACGTGGCATGGTGGGTGAACCATGAAACGGAGAGTGTCATGACGGCAGCATGAATGGACGGTGAACGGACGCGAGTGTGGCGTAAGGGGCACTAATCATGCACACCGGAACAATTTCAGACGACTCGATGGGCAAACATGTATATAGATCTAAGCAAAAAAACGCAAACACATTAAGTTCTCTACATGAGGTGCGGGATAAAGAAAAAGCTCTTAGCCAAGCACCAGCGGTTGCAGCAGCACCTGTGGGGTCTGGCAGGAAGTGTATTTGAGTGCCTGTGCGCTGCGCCTCCCCTTCGTGTGCCCCTGCACCCCCCCCCTCCTCCACCCTCATCCCCCCCACGGGGACGCCCCTCTCAAAGCGCTGTGAGTACTGCCGCCCGTCCCGCCACACGCGTGCTTCCAGCCACTGCAGGGGGGGCATGGGGGATGGTGTGGGGGTGGCTCCATGTGAGTATTGGCAGACCAGAGAGATGTTTCAAGCTAGTGATGGGAATGGATAGGAAGAGTATGGTACATGGTACTCACTGAGTGGCATGGCACCTGAGTGGCACCTGAGTGGCACCTGACTGAGTGGCATCTGAGTGGCACCTGAGTGGCACCTGACCTGAGTGGCACCTGAGTGGCACCAGAGTGGCACCTGAGTGGCACCTGAGTGGCACCTGAGAGAGAGCGTTGACGACCGACACTCCCACGCCGTGCAGCCCTCCCGACACACGGTAGCCGCTTGAGTCGCCCCCGAACTTGCCGCCCGCATGCAGCACCTGATGTTGGGGGAGGCGAGAGAGGCGGTGCAGCGAGGAGGACGGTACGCGCTGAGTCGAGGCTGAGGGCTGAGTCGAGGTCATGCTGACTTGGAGAGAGGAAGGTGTGGATCACATAGGGATGAGGGATGGGGTGGGTAAGGGGAGCGGGCGCAACAACAGCCCATGCAGAGGGCTAGACGTGGAGCATGCAGAGTTGGAAGACGGAAGGCAGATGAGGGGCGGCGAGTGGGTGACTCACTGTGAGCACGGTCTCCAGTGCGGACTTGCCCGTTGATGGATGGATATCTGTTGGGATCTGCATTGCCCATCAACACACACGTTCACAGAGGCAAACAAACCAGGCCACCAACGGATGAGCATGAAGAGTGAATAATCAGGAAGGAACACACACACACCAAGACTAGTTGGACGACTGGAGCTGGCCGTAGCCCATGAGAGTGATGTCGGTACTCGCCCTTGATGCATGGCACAATATTACGCACGCTTTGATCCACCCTCATACCCTGAACCCGAAACCCTACTCTCACACATACTTATTCCAGCAACATGGGCAGCGCACAGGCACAGAGTGGCCTGGTGACTGTAACCATTACCCTACCCCACCCCGCCCTGAATTCCATCGTCCAGCCAGCCCTGAGCCATGCGCCCTGCTCTGAGCGCACACGCGCTCACCCCGCGGCCGTTGTCATTGACGCACACGG
Source organism: Closterium sp. NIES-65 (assembly GCA_948144175.1). Classification (NCBI taxonomy): domain Eukaryota; kingdom Viridiplantae; phylum Streptophyta; class Zygnematophyceae; order Desmidiales; family Closteriaceae; genus Closterium; species Closterium sp. NIES-65. The sequence continues at coordinate 1,542,109 of CANXME010002528.1, forward strand.
AGCCGTCGGCCCCCAGCAGCACGGCCACGGTGCTCGCATGGCCCGCCTGCGCCTCGTCGATGGCGTTGTCCACCACCTCGTACACCTGCCACCATGCATGCACGGGGGGGACAGGAGGGAAGGTGGGAGGTCAACCCATGTCCAAGCACCTCATGGCCCGCCCCCCTCAGGGTTTACGGTTGGTTCAGAGTTTGGGTTTCGGGTTTAGAGTGGTGCAAAGCGGTTGGTTCTCACCAGGAGGTGCGGAGCGGTGTAAGGCAGTGGGCTCACTCAGGTGGTGCAGAGCGGTGCAAGGCGGTGGGCTCACCAGGTGGTGCAAGGCGGTGGGCTCACCAGGTGGTGCAGGGCGGTGGGCTCACCAGGTGGTGCAGGGCGGTGGGCTCACCAGGTGGTGCAGGGCGGTGGGCTCACCAGGTGGTGCAGGGCGGTGGGCTCACCAGGTGGTGCAGGGCGGTGGGCTCACCAGGTGGTGCAGGGCGGTGGGCTCACCAGGTGGTGCAGGGCGGTGGGCTCACCAGGTGGTGCAGGCCACGGGGCCCGGTGCTGCCGATGTACATGCCTGGCCGCCGCCGCACCGGCTCCAACCCCTCCAACACCTGCCCCGTGGTGGTAGGGGAGTGGGTGGGTGGGTGGGGACGTGATGTGAGTCACAGTGACAACACGTTGTGAGATGCGTTGCACTGCCAGGGAAAAGGCAAGCGTTGCGTCGAGAACAGAGGCAAGAGAGAGCACGGTGGTTGGGGGCCGTCATCTCATACCCTTCATTGTCGTCACCTATCCCTCAACTTCCTCTACTCCACCCAACACCACTCCCTCCTGCATCCGTCTCACCTGGATGTGCTCCGCGCCGTAGCTGGATCTGCTCTTCTTCCCCGCCCTCGCCTTGCCCCGCCCCTCCTTCCCCCCCTCTGCCCCCCCGGATGCGCTGGCCCGCACGGCCTCCGTGCCGCCATCCTTCCCCTCCGCCGTCCGCAACTGCACGTCTGCTGCGCCGCTACCCGCGCTGATGGACACACCCCTTATTGCGCCGATTCCTGCGCCCCCGTCTCCGCTGCGGGCGGAGGCCAGCAGCTGCCTTTCGCTTCCGCCAATCCCCGCGAGCGCCCTGGGCGCGCACAGTGATGCGCGGAAGCTCCGCGCGGAGCTGGGAAGGTCAAGGTGCCGCGCGGAGGCCGCGGAGGGGCTACATAGTAGGGCCGCGCGGGATGTGTGCGCGGGGAATCGGCGAAGTGAAGGCAACAGGATGCCGGCACGCGCAGTGGGAGCGAGGCGCGCGGAGGAAGAGAGACGCGCGGCGGCAGCGCGGATGGCGGAGGGGCGGCGGAAGGAGGCAGCGAGCACGGCCCTGCGGTAAAGGGCCATGCCCATGGCGGGCTGCAACAAGTAACAAAAATCGAAGAGTCGGATATAAGGCGGAGGCGGTGGGCGTAAGTGGTGTTATGGGCAGATTGACAGGTTGGGGGATGATACGACGCCTAGGTATTGTCGGGGTTGAGAGAGTAGTCCATGGCGGCTAGAAAAAGGATCATCGATGGATGGGTGAGGGAGAGAATTCAGTGTTGGAAAGCGAATCCATGCGCGGAATCTGGGTTTCAAAAAGCGATACGGTTTGGGGTTGTGCAGCAAGCGGATAGTGCGTAACCGAGTATGGCGGCTGGGAAACAGTTAAGCCTATATAACAAATCAATTATCTTCGAAAAGCCTAAAGGATCTAGGTAGCGAGGATTGCACTAAGTGTCAAACGAGTACAGGATGTGAGCGAAGGCATGAGCGAACATTTATACACGAAACATGCAAGCGGTAACGCGGTGCGTGCGAGCTAGCTAGTGCTAGGCTGGCATCGAGGCACAGTCTAGTCCCGAAGCGTAGGCCGACACGGCCGGGCCAGCGGTGCCTGGTTTGGTGAAACAGTGCACGCGAAGTCGGCGAAGCCCTGTTAGCAGTAACGGGTGAACAACGGCTGCTGCTGTACACGATGTTACGGAATGCGCTAAGGAATGTCGAGAAAATTCCTTACACTACCCCACCCCCCCTCCCCACCCCCCCTCAAGAAGCCCCCTCCGCTACGCGAGTGCGTGTATATCGCAGAAAACCCGGCTCCTCAGGTATACTTGCATGGTAGGGTGTTTTCCGATGTTGGCCAGGGGCACCCAGCTATCCTCAGTTGGCGTGCGGTCCTTCCAGCGAATGATGAACTCAATCCTCCTGATTCCCGTAGGGTGTTGAATCATGTTAAGATGCAAACTTTAGTAGCTTAGTAAACCTAGGTTTAGGAACCATAGCTAGAGTAGCAAGGGTAGCATGGCAAGAGCGCGAGTATCGACCGAAAAGGGGAATTCACTGTAGTTCGGAAGGTACAAATAGGAAATGCAAGCAAGCAATGAGGTACACCACCAACAGTAACAAGGGATAACTACAGTAAACTACACAAGCACTTTATATAGAAATTATATTTCAACACATCCCCCAAACTGCTTGCGATAGTAGCTAGTATAGCCAACACCCCCCTGAAGCGGTAAACCTGGCGCAACGGAAAAGGGCAGAGAGACAAGTGAGGAGGAGGAGGGAAGAGAGAGAGAGGAGAGGAGAGGAGAGAAGTATCAAGGAGGAGGTAGGAGAGAGGGACGAGGAGAGGAGGTGGGGGGGAGCCAGTCGTGGCGAAACCCCTCTTAGTAACCCCCTTTTACAAAGGGAGAGGTGAGAGCGGGATGAGGAGAGGAGGTGGGGGGGAGCCAATCGGGGCGAAACCCCTCTTAGTAACCCCCAAGTCCCCACTCCCTTTCAACCACCCCCCCTTAACCTCACTCCCCCATTCAGCCGCCCCTTAGAACCTCACCCTAGCCCCGCCTTTCTTCCTCCAGACCCCTCCCCACCCACGGTGGTCCCTGCGCATTCCTTTATACAACGGCCAGGCCCCCCACCCCTCGTCCCCACCACCTCCCCACCACAGCAGCAGCTGTGGGAGGGGAGAGGCAGGGTAAAGAGTGGTGCTGGATTGCCTCACGGCGGCCACCCCTTCCACACCACATCCCCCCCCACAGCCAGAGTCGCCGAAGGGAAGGCGACGGGGAAGCGCAGGGAGGCCGCATGAGGCGGCACATCAGCTGCAGTCGCGAAATGTGCAGCCGCTAGAGCAGCATAGGGGCCGACGGGAGGGCGGGTGGGGAAAGCTGCTGGTGCGCAACGGGCGGCGTGGAGCTGACGACGAGCGCCGATGCGCTGATGACGGGCAACGAGGAGGTGACGAAGGCTGGCTGGGATGTGGCGTCGAGCGGCGGGGAGTTGACGACGGACGGTTTGCGGTTGACGACGAGTGCATGGGAGCGTACATACGGGCGGGGGGAAGCGAAACGTGGGCGAAATATGGGCTCGTCGAGTGTCGCAACAAGCAGGACGAAGGGCCGCAACAGCAGCGCGACGGAGAGCCGTGATGGGGACTGCGACGGGGCGAACGGGTCCCGTCATTGCGCAGATCGTCGCCATGATGGTCGCGGGCAGAAGCGACTCGACGTGTAGCTCGACTGAGGGCGCCGTTGAATAGACTAACGGTGGGCCCATAAAAATTAGGTCATAGCTCGAACCTGCTCTGATACCATGTTAAGATGCAAACTGTCCAACTTATATGCTATAGTCTGTGTAGGGTGTAGTGGGGTAGTTCATATGGGGTACAACACTTTAGGGTTTCCTACTTGTACTCCTCATGCTGCTCAATGCACTCATTCCTCGTTTTACTTTCACATGGTTTCTGAGCAGGTTCCCTAGTGGGAACGATTTTTTTTTAGGGCCCACCACGATTTTTTTTTCCTACCCTGCCCGAAGCGCGCTGTCGCGCCTGCCTCACCTGCGCCGTCGCGCGCCCTGCCCTACTGCCGCCTGTAGCGGCACTGACCTAACGGCCCGTCGCGGCCCTAACCTTGCCGCTCGTCTCGGCCCTGCCTTACGCGCGTGCTCACGCGCCCGCCTACCCGCGCCGTCGCGTGCCTGCTCTACCTACAGCCGCCGTCGCGCGCCTGCCTTGCTCTGCTTCCCGTCGCGGACCTGCCCGACCCTCAAGTCCCGGCCCTGCCCTACCCGCTGTCGCGGCCCTGCCGCTCGCCAGTCGAGCGCCTGCAGCCGCTATCGCGGCCCTGACCTGCAACCGCTGTCGCGGCCCTGACCTGCAGCCGCTGTCGCGGCCCTGACCTGCAGCCGCTGTCGCGGCCCTGCCGTCGCCGCCGTCGCACCTGCGGCCGCCGTTGCGGCCCCGCCGTCGCCGCCGTCGTGCGACCCTACCGTCGCGGCCCCGCCGTAGCGGCCCTGCCCTGCAGCCGCCGTCGCGCCTGCAGCACCCGTCGCGGCCTTGCCCTGCCGCCGTCGCGACTGCAGCCACCGTCGCGGCCCCACTGTCGCGGCCGCCGCCGTCGCGGCCCCGCCGTTGCGCCTGCCCTGCACGTTCCTAGTGAGCACCTACCCTACGCACGCTACCCGCGCACCTGCCCTACCCGCGCTTGCCTGCCGGCCGAGCCGCGCCGCCCTACCGAGCCGCGCCGCACTGCCCTACTGAGCCGCGCTGCTCCTGCTGCTACTGCTGTTTCTGTTGCTACTGCTGCCACTGCTGCTACTGCCGCCATGGCGAGCCCTACGGTTCTTACCTTCAATGCTGAGGGTCGTGCAGTTGACTTCAATGTTTGGGTAGATGATCTGCAGCTGTTTCTTCAGTGCAATTCTAAGGACAGAGTCTCGCTTTTTGATCTCCATCTCGCGCCTCTGCCGCACCTGCTGCCGATGCTGACAGTACAATTCGCTCGAAGTGGACTACTCATGACGCTGTTGCTCGCCTTGCTGTTCGTAGTCACCTGCCTTCTGATGAGCGCGCGCACTTTGGCCAGTACAAGACTGCTAAGTCTTTGTATGACACTGTCGTAGCGCGCTACTCCTCCCTTGCCACTGCTACCCTCAGCCTCCTCATGCTATTGTACCTGTTCCCTGACCTGGCCGCCTTTGCCACAGTTTCTGACCTCATCACTCACCTCCGCACTAGTGACGCCTGCTACCGCGCTGCGATTCCCTCCGAGTTCTGCGCCAAGAAGCCCCCCGCCCCCCCTATGTACATCACCCTCTTCTACCTAGTCACCCGTCTCCCTGACTCCCTTTCCTCAGTCAGGGACCACTTTCTCTCCCTTTGCCCCACCGAGCTCACCGTCGACCTGCTAGAGGAGCGCCTCACTGCAGCTGAGAAGATTATAGTTGCTGTAGGTGCTTCTCGCGGCGACCCTCGCGCCCCGTTCTTTGAGGGGTGTTCCCGCGTTCCCCTTCTGCCCTCTGTTGCGTCTGCTGCTGCTGTCGACCTCCTTGGCACCGAGGAGGTCGGGGCTGCGTTTCCTCCTAGTGGGAGGCGCCGTAGCATAAGGGGCAAGGTGGGAAAGGGTGGTGGAGGGGACGGCGGGGGCGACGGTGGTGGCGGTGGAGGAGGCGGAGGGGGTGGGGGTGGAGGCAAGGGTGGTGGCGGGAGTGGGGGCGTCGGTGGCGTCAGTGGAGGTGGTGGAGGCAGCGGCAGCGGCGGTGGAGGCAGCGGCGGCGGCGGTGGAGGCAGCAGCGGCGGCGGTGAAGGTGGCGGCGGCAGTGGTGCTGGTCGGGGTGGCGCTGCGCAGCGTGGAGGCTTTGGAGGTAGCCAGCGCCAGCAGCAGCCGGGTTCCCACGAGACCCCGTCGCCCCAACAGCTTCGTGAGTGGTACGCTTGGCGTGGGCGGTCTGGGGGTGCTGGTCCCTGCACTTACGTTCTCCGCACCGGCGGGCGGCGTGGGTAGACGTGCGGAGGGCCACACACGTAGCAACGCTGTTTTGGTCGCCTGTCTGACGCTTGGCGCGCACAGTTTCCTGACGCCACTGAGCTCCCTACCTAGGGTGATCTGTTTAGGCAGAACGTTGATATCTTTGCTCTTGACTATGATGCTATCCTTGCTGCCATGTATGCTATGACTATTAGTGCTGAGGGTGACTGTTATCTGTGTGTGCCGCCTGACCCAGGTATGGAGTCTGCTGCTCTAGGTGCTGGTGAGGCTGCTGCTCTAGGTGCAAGTGAGTCTGCTGCTCCAGGTGCTGGTGAGTCTGCTGCTCCAGGTGCTGGTGAGTCTGCTCTCTCTGATACTGCGCCTGCTGAGGCCTTGCACACCTTCACACTTGACTCAGATGCTTCCCGCTCCTTCTTTCGCGACAGCGCCACACTCACGCGGCTTAGTCGGTTTGTTGCAGTCTCCCTGGCAGACCCCTCTGGGGGCCCAGTCCTTGCGCACTCCTCCATGGTCCTGCCGTGTCCGGCAATTCTGTGTGGCTCACTGTCGGGTCTTCACCTCACCTCGTTCTCTACAAACTTGGTGAGTGGAGCCGACCTTCAGGATGCGTTGGTTGACCAGTTTACTCCTGGAGGTTAGCGTGTCACCCAGTGTACGTGCTCCCGGATTGGTCGGCACCTGGCCACGTTCACCCGAGCGCCTGGCTCGAGTCTATAAACACTGTCTACTGTGTCCCCTCAGGTAGCTGCGTTTGCGTCTGTGTCAGGTCAGCTAGCGGCCCCCTGCCTGAGTCGCGCTTTGTTGCACCAGACCATCGTCTCGCACCACCGTCTTGTTCACCCCTCGGTGCAGCGCCTTCGTGGCATGCACCGACGTGTCCTTGTTTCTGGTCTTCCCAGGGTTCTACCTCCCCTCCCACCCTCGCCTGCTCCTCCCTGTCTTCCCTGTGTCGAGGGGCGGCAGCGCGCCACTCCTCACTCCTTCTCGTTTCCCCTGACGAGTGCTCCCCTACAAACCCTACACATGGACGTCTGGGGCCCAGCCCGCGTGCGTGGACAGGACCGCGAGCGGTACTTTTTGCTGGTTGTTGACGACTACACGCGTTACACCACGGTCTTCCCCTTGCGCACCAAGGGTGAGTTCCCTGATGTTATGATCCCTTGGATCTGCACTTCACGTCTCCAGCTCCGAGAGCAGTTCGGGACAGACTTTCTCGTCCTGTGTCTGCACTCTAACAGAGGTGGTGAGTTTGCCTCTGACTTTCATGGGAAGGGCATTCGCCACACGTTCATGTCAGAATGTTATTCTCTAGCCTGTAGTGGGGTGCTCTATAGCGGGTACAACCCAGTTAGGGTTTGCTATATGTATCCCAACTGCTGCTAGTGAACTCCTCTTTTTTGCCTAACTTCCTCTTGCCTAGCTAGGACTTACCTAGCTATGGCTCCTCATTCTCGTTCTAATTTTCACATGGCATCAGAGCGGTTACGCTCCTGGCCTGTAGGCCCACCTTCTTCCGCTGCCCTACCCTGTGTCGCGCGCCACGGGGCGCGCGACCTCCTATTGGGCGCGTGGCGGTTTTCTGCCCACCGTGCGTCCCGAGGCGCGCGGCGATTTCCTTCCTTGGGGACCCGCGCGCGGCCCCTGCCCTACTTGTCGCGGCGCCCTGGGGAGCACGCTCGGCCCCTGCCCTGCTCGTCGCGGCGCCCTGGGGAGCGCGTGCGCCCCCCGTCCTGTTCGTCGCGGCGCCCTGGGGAGCCGTGCAGCCCCCGCCCTGCTCGTCGCGGCGCCCTGGGGAGCCGCGCGCGGCCCCTGCCTTGTTCGTCGCGGCGCCCTGGGGAGCACGCGTGGCCCCCGCTCTGCTCGTCGCGGCGCCCTGGGGAGCACGCGCGGCCCCCGCCCTGCTCGTCGCGGCGCCCTGGGGAGCCGCGCGCGCCCCCTGCCCGTCCGTCGAGGCGCCCTGGGGAGCCGCGCGCGCCCCCTGACCGTCCGTCGAGGAGCCCTGGGGAGCCGCGCGCCCCTTCCCCCCCCTCCCGCCCGTCCGTTTTGGCGCCCTGGGGGTGGCGCGCCGTCCCCCGTGCTCCTGCCCCGTCCCACCCGTTTTAGGGTTTGGGGGGTGAGGAGTGTGGGGGTGGCGGTTGTGGGGGTGTCAGGTGTGAGTCACTCCCTTTGCTCCTCCTCCTCCCTAGTCTCCCACTGCTGCAGCTGTCGCTGAGGGGGGTGGGTGTGTGGGAGCTTAGGGTTTAGGGTTTAAGGGGGGTGTCGTGGGAGTGAAGCAAGGTTTGGGCAGGGGGTGTGTGAGAGGGGAGTGGGGCAGCTGGGGGAGGTTGAGTGGAGGCAGCAGTCTTGTCGCCAGCAGCACTAGCAGTCCGGAGGCTACAATCTCCGGTGGTCGCCAGTCGCCTGTGGGTCAGTTGCTCCGGTCTGGAGGCTGCAATCTCCGCAGAGCCAGTTACTCCTGTAGTCCGGGCCTTTGCTTCGGTAGCCACTGAGCCAGCAGCTCCTGTGTGTCTGCAGCTTCAGCAGTCGCCTCCCATCTTCTCTCCCCCACAGTCTCTCCTCCTCCTCACTTGCCCTCTGTGATAGCCTCTAGCTTTGCTTATATTTGTGAACTTTTGCTATACCTGCTCATTGTGCTGATTACACCCCACTTTGGCTATGGGGGTGTGTCAGAATGTTATTCTCTAGCCTGTAGTGGGGTGCTCTATAGCGGGTACAACCCACTTAGGGTTTGCTATATGTATCCCAACTGCTGCTAGTGGACTCCTCGTTTTTGCCTAACTTCCTCTTGCCCAGCTAGGTTACCTAGCTATGGCTCCTCATTCTCGTTCTAATTCTCACAGTTCACGCTCTCGGCCTCACCGCAGCAGAATAGGATTGCTGAGCGCCGCATTGGTTTAGTCACGGAAGTCGCTTGTACCTCCATGGTCCATGCGGCTGCCCCCTATTTTCTGTGGCCGTTTGCGGTCCGCTACGCTGCGCATCAGCTCAACCTTTTGCCCCATGTCTCCTTGCCGGAGACCTCGCCCACACTGCATTGGACGGGGAAGGTTGGCGATGCGTCAGTGTTTCGGGTCTGGGGTTCTCGTGCCTTTGTCCGCGATACTACCGCGGACAAGCTCTCCGCCCATGCTATTCCTTGCGTCTTCCTTGGCTTTGTCCCTGACGCGCCTGGCTGGCAGTTTTACCACCCCACCTGGCGCCGTTCCTGCCCTCTCAGGACGTCACGTTCGACGAGTCGGTTCCCTTTTACCGTCTCTTCCCCTACCGCACTGCCCCTCTCCCCCCCCCCCCCGCCGCTCTCCCTTGCACCAGGTCCTCCGTCGGTAGACCCCCTCCCCCCTCAGGGTCCTGCTCCCTTTGGTGTGTCCCAGGTAGACGCTGTCGAGCCTGTCGAGGTAGCGGTTGACTCTAATGCTGCTACTGGGGCTGGTGCTGCTAGGGGTGCTGAGCCTTAGCGTGCGGAGCCTCGGGGTGCTGAGCCTGGGGTTGATGAGTCTGAGGGTGCCGAGCCTGGGGGCGGTGAGCTTGGAGGTGGTGAGCCTGAGGGGGCTGAGCCTGCAGTTGCTGAGACTGGGGGTGCTGAGTCTGCTTGAGTTCTTGCAGGTGCCTCGTCCCAGCGGGAGCCTCTCTCTCCACCGCAACTGCGCGAGTGGTTTGCTCGCCGCTGGAGACTCCAGCGAGGTGCTGCTGGAGCTGGAGCTGCTGGAGATCCTGCTGGTGCTGGAGCTGCTGGAGGTACTGCTAGTGCTGGAGCTACTGGAGGAGCTGGAGCTGCTGGAGCCGGAGGTGCCGCCAGAGCTGGAGCTGCTGCAGGTACTGCTGGTGCTTGTGCTGCTGGAGGTGCTGGAGCCGTTGGTCCCGGAGGTGCTCGTACTGGAGGTACTGGAGCTGCTGGTGGTGCTCCCGGAGTTGGAGCTGGAGGAGCTAGTGTTGTTACTACTGGAGGTGCTACTAGAGCTTGAGCTGCTGGAGGTGCTGGAGCTGGTGGTGCTGCGGGAGTTGGAGCTGCAGACCTTGGAGCTGGGGGTTTTGGTACTGTCTCTACTGAATCTGGAGGCACTGCGCAGCCGCGGCCGTACTTCGTTCCACTTCTTCAACAGGTTCTTGACCTCCCACCTTCTACTGGTCCCAATCTTCCGTTACTGTGTCCACAGCCTGCCCCGTCGCAAACGCAGCTACAGCCAGCCTCTCCACTGTCTGGTCCTTCTCCTTACTCTGGACCGAGCGTCGTGAGCCTGAGTCTCGTCCTGTGTCGCCTGAGTCTCGTCCTCCGTCGCCTGTCCGCGCTGTTTGCACTGGTCGTCGTGTCCTGCGTCCGCGTCCTCCTGCTGTCCCAGGCACACACCAGATAAAACTTCGTCCTTCCACTGCTCCACTGCGTGTCCTTCTGCCGTCTCCTCCTGCGTCCTCTCTTGCTGACGGTCCGGACCCGGAGTCTGACTCCCTTCGTGCAGGTAGTCCTACTGTCACACGTCTCCTGGCCACTGTTGTCACTGATCCGTCATTTGAGTCCACTGCTGTGTCTGCCCTAGTTGCTGAGCTTGTTGAATTTGCTGTCGCCTGTCGTCTAGACTACGCCGCTAGTCTTGTTGCTGAGTTTGAGTCTGTCTGTCCTCCGTCCGTCGGGGGTGAGTGTGCTCTTGGCACGGACACCCTTGAGGACAGGCAGGAGGAGTTTGAGTGCTTTGCCGCTGCTTTACCTCATCTCATGTCCATGCTGATTGCCCCTGAGGGAGACATGGATGCACCAGACATTCCGACCCCGCGCTCTTACGCTGAGGCAATAGAGGGTCCCTACTCCTCTCAGTGGCAGACAGCCATGGACGCAGAGATGGCTTCCTAGAAGTCCACACGCACCTACGTCGACGAGGTTCCCCCACCTGGGGTGGACATCATCAGTGGCATGTGGATTCTCAGGGTGAAGCGGCTGCCGGGTTCTCCGCCTGTCTTCAAGGCGCGTTACGTTGCTCGAGGGTTCAGTCAGCGAGAGTTGACTACTTTCAGACTTTCTCCCCCACCCCGAAGATGACAACTCTTCGGGTTCTGCTGCACGTAGCTGCTCAGCGTGACTACGAGCTGCACTCTCTTGACTTCAGCACTGCTTTCCTACAGGGCAGCCTGCACGAGGAGATCTGGCTGCGCCGCCCACTTGGCTTCACTGGGTCGTTTCCTGCTGGCACGCAGTGAAGCCTCCAGTGGCCAGTATATGGTCTTCGCCGCCCCGTGAGTGGCACGACACACTGAGACGGCCCTTGCGGCTCTTGGCTTTGCTCCTTCCACTGCTGACCCGTCGCTGTTTCTACGCACCGACACCTCTCTGCCGCCGTTCTACGTCCTCGTGTACGTCGACGACTTCGTCTTTGCTACTTCTGACACTGAGGGACTCGCCCACGTGAAGTCGGAGCTGCAGAAGAGACTCACGTGCACAGACCTGGGTGAGCTGCGCAGCTATCCTGACTTGCGGATCACTCGGGACAAAGCACAGCGCACCATTACCTTGACTCAGTCACACATGGTGGAGCAGGTCCTTCAGCGCTTTGGCTTCACGTACACCTCGCCACAGCCCACTCCTCTGCCTACTCGCCACCCGCTCTCAGCTCTGCCTTCGGATGAGTCCGTAGAGCCGAGTGGCCCGTATCCAAAGCTTGTGGGCTGCCTCATGTACCTGATGACCTGCACTCGACCTGACCTGGCATACCCTCTTAGCATCCTGGCACGCTATGCTGCTCCTGGGAGACACCGGAAGGCGCACATGGATGCCGCTAAGAGGGTGTTGCGCTACTTGTGCAGTACGTCGGGCATGGGGCTCGAGCTTGGAGGACGGAGTCGAGTTGTCCTCACTGGTCACGCAGACGCTTCTTGGGCTGACGACTTGGCTACGCAACGGTCGTCACTGGGTTACACTTTCAGCCTTGGCTCCGGCTCTGTTTCGTGGCGGTCTACCCGCTTGTCTTCTGTTCTCAGCTCCAGCTGTGAGGCTGAGATCTACGCAGGGGCCATGGCTGCACAGTAGTTATGCTGGCTCACCTACCTGCTGACCGACCTGGGAGAGCCGCCTTGTTCTCCTCCAGTGCTATACGTCGACAACAAGGCCATGATTGCCTTGTGTCAGGAGCACAGATTGGAGGAGAGAACGAAGCACAACACTCTGCGCTACTTCCTTGCTCGAGAGCTACCGCAGCGTGGTCAGCTTTGTCTTGCCTACGCGGCCACTCGGGCCAACACTGCTGATGTTTTCACCAAGGCACTTGAGCTTTGTGATCATCAGCGTTTCTGTACGGTTCTAGGCCTTGTGTTGACTGGGCCATGGGCACAAACTGGCGAATTGCTGTGCACAAGGCCTAGAACCGTACAGAAACGCTGATGATCGTACAGTTGTCCGGGCTTGGTTCTAGCAAAGTGGCGAATTGCTGTGCACGTGGCGTTGGGTTGTCCGGGCTCGGCGTCATGGGCACTGTGGGGTTCTGCCTGTAGTTCAGGTAGAACGGGGACTGCTGCGTCGTTGCTGACGTGGCATTGTTGTAGGCCAACTCGATCAGCGGCAGCTGCTGCTCCCAAGTTGTCGGATCGTCACAAGTGGCCCGAATCAACTGCTCCATCGTCTGATTGGTGGTATCGTGGTGGTAGGATGAGCTGAACTGTAGCCTGGTCCCGAACTGCTCCCAAAGGTTCTTCCAGAAGTTGTTGGTGAACTTCGTGTCGTTGTCGTTAATTATCGCGGCTGGTATCCCGTGCAGTCGAACGACGGCTGCGATGAACAGGCGAGCGGTTTTTTCGGCTGAGATCGATTTCTTGCACGCAGCGAAGAGAGCCATTTTCGTTAGTCTGTCAACGACGACCATAGCCGCATCCTTACCCCTAGGGTTCGAAGGTAACCCCATGACGAAATCCATGGTAACCTGCTGCCAGGCGCACTCGGGCGGTGGAATCGGCTGCAACTGACCCGCCTTTCATTTTTGCGAGCTCTTCATCACCTGACACGTAGAACACGAGCCCACATGGTGCTGTACGTCAGTCCACAGCTCCAGCCAGTAGCCGCTGCAGTTGCTGTTGCGTTTTTTCCACCCCAAAATGTCCCGAGGTAATTCCATCGTGTGCCTCCTACAGTAGGAGTTCCCTCAGTAGTGAGTACGCGGGTACCTAGATGCGGTTGGTGCCTGTCGTTATGTGATAGGCTCCTTTAGCTTCTGCCAGTTGCTGTGAATTTCCGGTCATGAAAAATGGGTCGGTGCTGTATCCGTGGATGAATGTGTCTGTTAATAGTGGGTTGGTTTGGGCAAGTAAGATGGCGTGGAGTTGGGCTGTGGGGCGTGTGAGGGCGTCGGCGAGATTTGATGCGCCTTTTTTGTACGTGACTGTATAGTGGAAGTTGGACTCCAGATAGTCCAACCAGCGGACCTGTCGCGGGTTGAGGTTCGGGTGGGCGCAAAGGTATTGTAGTGATCGGTGCTCTGTCAGTATTTTCACGTCTGCTCCCGCCAGGTAACATCGCCACACCTTGAACGCGTGCACGATCGCCAGCATCTTGCGGTTGTGCATCCATAGTTGCATTCGGGCGGGTGAAGCTTGCGGGACTCGTACACGATTGGCTGGAGGCCGTTCCCGAAGTCCTGCAACAGTATGCTCCCACGGCAATGTCGCTAGCGTCGGTGACGAGCTCAAACGAACGGTGCGGATCAGCGATATGAAGCACGGGCTGCGAGCACTTAATTTGTTTGAGGGCCGAGAAGGCAGCGTGCTCTTTCTCCCCCCACGTGTACTCAACCCCCTTCCGCAGCAGGTCGGTCAATGGAGCAGTCAACTTCGCCATGTCGAGGACGAACCGGCGCGCGTAGTTGACAAACCCCAAAATCCCTGCTGCTTGGTCAAGTTTGTCGGTGCGTGCCACGCTTGAATCGTCGCGAATTTTTTCGGTATGTTTCCACTCCTTCAGCTGAAATGATGTGCCCCAAAAACTCCAGTCTGACCTGTAAGAATTCAATCTTAGAGGCTTTGGTCTGTATGCGGTTCTCACTCAGTATTTTAAAAACTTCTTCGATATCTTGTAGGTGCTGTGCTCGGTCTGGGCTGTAAATCAGTATGTCGTCGAGGTACACGATGACGCACTTATCTAAAAGCAGGCGGAAAGCTTGGTTCATGGTCTTTTGGAAAGTGGCGGGGGCGTTGGTCAGTCCGAAGGGCATGACGGTGTATTCGAAAGATCCATAGCGTGTTCGGAAGGCTGTTTTTGGGCAGTCGGGTGGGTTGTCTCGGATCTGGTGGTAGCCCCCTCGACGGTCGATTTTCGAGAAAACCCGGGCGGGTAGCAGTTGGTCGATCAGTTCGTCGGCTCGTGGGATGGGGTAACGAGATTTGATGGTAACTCTATTCAGTGCGCGGTAGTCGATGCACATGCGAAAACTCCGTCCTTTTTCGGTATGAATAGTATCGGTGCTGTGAAGGGTGACAAACTCGGGCGGATAAACTCCTTCTCGAGCAGGTACCTCAGTTCGTCCAGTTCAGGTTGGGTCAGTCGGAACTGTCGCTACACTGTCGGCTGTGCCCCCGGTTCTAACTCTATCCTGTGGTCGTGCGGTCGCTGAGGTGGCAGTCCCGTCGACAGGTCATCCGGAAATATCCCACTATACTGCTTCCGGAGACATAGCGCTCTCATTCGTCCCGCGAGATAGATGTCCCCAGTTACTGCTACTTCCGTAGGACCCCGGTCTCGGTCGGCGGAAAAAAGCCGAGCTTCTCCGCCATGGCGAGAATCTCCTGAAAATCAGTGACGCCGCGAAGATGAATTTCCTAAGCAATGTTGTGATTCAGGTTGCCGATGTAGCAGTCGATACGCTCGCCCTCGTGCATGTAACCCACTTGCTCGCATAGCGCCAAAAACCCGCAGGTATAATATTGGACGGAACCAAGTTGGCGCCAAGTGTGGAGCTTCTGACGCGCCGCGATCGAAGTTGCAATTGGCTCAAATCGAGCGCGCAAACCTGCGCCCCACGCGTCCCATGTGTGATAGTGGGGCACCTCTTCAACATACGATGGTGCTCAAGGTACGGTTTGTCCTTCCCGTGTCGATATAGTCGCGTAGTCGTTTGGCTTCGTGACGATGACGCACCACAAGTCCATGGCGAGTCCTTGCAGCAGCGACACGACTTAGCGAATCTTCGCCGTATCCTCCGAGACGTAGTTGGCGTCGAAAAACACGTTCATCGTGAACAAATACGCCTGAACGGTAGGACCACCCCGTCGACTCGGGTCAAAACACGGCGGACACTGCGGTTTCAGCGGCATCGGTGACGGCAGTGCTGATTCGTTGATCGGTGCCGAAATCGTGACGCGTGGCTGGCTTCGGGCCGCATTCGTCGCCTCCGGGTGTGTCGTGTCAAACATTATATGTTTATGTGGTTCTAGGCTGTAGTGGGTTACACCTTAGGGGGTACACCAGATTAGGGTTTCATATTTGTACTCTTGTTCCTGTTAGTCACACCATTCTCGTTTCTCATTCTGACATGGTATTACGAGCCTAGGTTTCACCTAGGACCAAAACGTTAGGGCCCACCGTTTCCGCTAGCCGCGCCCTAGTGCGCCGCCTTTTCCTAGCGCCCTCGTGCGCCTCGTTCCTCGCGTCGCCCTTTAAGGCCCCTCACGGCCCCTCGCATCGCCCCTTAAGGCCTCTCACGGTCCCCCCTTACGACCCCGCGCTAGCCCCGAACGGCCCCGTGCGGCCCCCGCGCTAGCCTCCCCCGGCCCCTTACGGCCCCGCGCTAGCCTCCTACGGCCCCGAACGGCCCTGCGCTAGCCCCGAACGGCCCCTTGCGGCCCCCGCGCTAGCCTCTCACGGCCCCTTAAGGCCCCGTGCTAGCCTCTCACGGCCCCCGAATGGCCCCGCACTAGCCCCGAACGGCCCCCGAACGGCCCCCGCGCTCGCCTCGAACGGCCCCCCGCGCTCGCCCCTCTACGACCGAGCCGCGCAGCGCGACCCCAGCTGAACCGCGCGACCCGAGCCGAACTGCGCGACCCGACTGAGCCGCGCCGCCCTAGCTGAGCCGCGCTGCCCTAGCCAAGCCGCGCCGTCCTAGCCGAGCTGCGCCCTCCTTACCTGAGCAGCAGGGCCAGTACTGGACTGAACTGCTCCTACTGCTACTGCTACTGCTACTGCTACTGCTACTGCTACTGCTGCTGCTACTTCAGCTATGGCTAGCCCAACAGTTCTCTCGTTCGATGCTGAGGGCCGCCCGATTAAGTTTGAGACCTGGCTCGATGATCTGCACCTGTTCCTCCAGCTCACTACCAGGGAGGATGTCTCGCTGTACGATCATGCACTAGGCAAAGCTGCTGCCCCTGCTACTGATGCTGACGCCACTACCCGCTCCCAGTGGCAGACTCGTGACGCCCACGCTCGCTTCGCTATTCGCAACTCCCTGCCTGTAGATGAGCGCGAGCACTTCGGCCAGCACAGGACTGCCCAGGCACTGTACACTGCTGTAGTTGCGCGCTACTCCTCCCCAGCCTCTGCTGCGCTAGGCCGTCTCTCGCTTCCCTACCTGTTCCCTGACCTGTCCGCCTTCTAGACAATCGCTGACCTCATCACGCACCTCCGCACTAGTGAGGCCCGCTTCCGTGCCGCTATGCCTGCTGAGTTTCTTGCCTCCAACCCTCCCCCGCTCTGGCTCACTCTCTACCACCTAGTTACCCGCCTCCCTGACACTCTGCGTACAGTCAGGGACAGCTTCCTAGCCCGCTGCCCCACTGAGCTCACCATTGCCACCCTCGAGAAGGAACTCCTTGTAGCTGAGAAGAGTATTGTAGCTGTAGGTGCCTCTCGTGGTGACCCCCGCACCCCTTTCTTCGAGGGGTGTTCCCCCTCCCCCCTGCTCCCCTCTGTCGCCTCTGCTGCTGCTGTCAACCTCCTTGGTGCTGAGCAGGTCGGGTCTGCGTCCGCTCCCAGTGGGCGCCGCAGCGGCAGGGGCAGGGGAGGCAAGGGCGGTGGGGGTGATGGCGGGGGAGGTGGTGGTGGGGGTGGTGGCGGCGGTGGGGGCGGTGGCGGGGCTGGAGGGGCTAGTGGCAGCGGTGGGGGTGGTGGAGGCAGCGGCGGCGGCGGTGGCCGGGGTGGGGGCGGTGGTGGTGGCGGCGGAGGACGTGGCGGCGGCAGGGGCGGTGGTGGTCGTGGTGGTGGCGGCGGTGGTGGTCGTGGAGGCTCTGGCACTGGCCAGAGCACGCAGCACCCTCAGTCCTCCCAGGAGCTTCGTGAGTGGTACTTACAGCACGGGGGTGGGGGGGGGTAGCCTTAGCTGCACGTACGTCATCCGCACTGGTCGCCGCAAGGGACAGACGTGCGGGAGGGCGCACACTGCGCAGCGCTGCTTCTCTCGCCTAGATGACGCTTGGCGTGCTCAGTTTCCTGACGCTCCTGAGCTCCCTCAGTGGGCTGATCTCCTCAAGAAGAATATCGATATCTATGCTCTTGATTTTGATGTTATTCTCAAAGCCATGTATGCATTGACTACTAGTAGAGAGGAGGACCAGTACCTGTGTGTTCCGCCTGACCCAGGCATCCGCACGAGTGAGGCTACCGCCCTAGGTGCTTGCATGTCTGCTGCCCCAGGTGCTGGTGAGGCTACTGCTCTAGGTGCTTGTGTGTCCGCCACCCCAGGTACTACTAAGTCCACTGAGGCACTGCACACCTTCACTCTAGACTCAGGCGCTTCGCGCTGTTTCTTTCGTGACCGCACTGCTCTTGAGCCCCTTGCTCGACCAGTCGCTGTCTTGCTCGCTGACCCCTCTGGGGGTCCGGTCATTGCGACCTCCTCCACTGTCCTTCCTTGTCCTGCTGTCCCGTTGGGCACACTGTCAGGTCTCCACCTCCCCTCGTTCTCTACGAACTTGGTGGTGGGTTGTGCGCTTCAGGATGGGGGTGTTCACCAGTTCACCCCTCCCTACGAGCGCGTGACACACTGCACGTGTGCTCTGACGGGCCGTCACCTGGCTACCTTCACTCGGCAGCCAGGGTCGGACCTGTACACACTGACCACTGAGTCCCCTCAGGTAGCGGCGTCTGCGTCTGCGTCAGGTCAGCTGTCAGCCCCCTGCTCGTGTCGCTCTCTGGCGCACAAGACAGTCCTCTGGCACCATCGACTTGGTCACCCGTCAGTGCAGCGCCTTCCGGGCATGCACGCCCGGTACCTTGTCTCTGGTCTTCACCGGGTACTCCCTCCCCTCCCACCCTCCCTTGCTCCTCCTTGTCTTCCCTGTGTCGAGGGGCGGCAGCGCGCTGCCCCTCACTCCTCCTCGTTCCCCCCGACGATTGCTCCTTTGCAGATGCTCCACATGGACGTGTGGGGCCCAGCCCGCGTCCGTGGTCAGGGCCAGGAGAGGTACTTCTTGATCGTCGTTGACGACTACTCGCGCTACACCACGGTCTTCCCCTTGCGCACCAAGGGTGAAGTCCCTGATGTTCTGATCTCTTGGATCAGCAGAGCACGTCTTCAGCTGCGAGAGCGTTTTCGCTCGGAGTTTCCTGTCCTGCGCTTGCACTCTGACAGAGGTGGTGAGTTCTCCTCCGACCTCTTGGCAGCCTACTGTGCCGAGCACGACATTCGCCAGTCGTTCACGCTTCCGGCCTCTCCACACCAGAATGGGGTTGCTGAGCGCCGCATTGGCTTGGTCATGGAGGTCGCTCGTACCTCCTTAGTCCACGCGGCTGCCCCCCACTTTCTGTGGCCGTTTGCGGTCCGGTACGCTGCGCATCAGCTCAACCTCTGGCCCCGTGTCTCCGCTCCGGAGACCTCGCCCACACTGCTGTGGACGGGGGAGGTTGGCGATGCGTAACGCTTCCGTGTCTGGGGATCCCGAGCTTTTGTTCGCGACACGTCTGCGGACAAGCTCTCCTCCCGCACTGCTCTGTCTATCTTTCTTGGCTTTGTCCCGGATGCGTCTGGCTGGCAGTTTTACCACCCCGCCTCGCACCGCGTCTTCCCCTCTCAGGACGTCACTTTTGACAAGTCCGTGCCCTTCTACCGCCTCTTCCCCTACCGCACTGCCCCGCTCCCTCCCCCGCCTCTCTTCCTCGCGCCAGGTGCTGCAGTGGTAGACCCCCTCCCCCCTCAGGGTGCCGCTCCTTCAGGTGTCTCCCAGGTAGACCCGGTTGATCCTGCCGAGGTAGCTGTCGACTCGCGTCCGGCTAGGGGTTCTGAGCCTGAGCGTGCGGAGCCTGGGGGTGCTGAGTCTGGGGGTCCTGAGCGTGGGGGTGCTGAGTCTGGGGGTGCTGAGCCTGGGGTTGCCGAGTCTGGGGGTGCTGAGCCTGGAGTTGCTGAGTCTGGGGGTACTGCAGCTGACTGTGAGACGCCTGGAGGAGCTCCCTCTTCGCAGCAGCTGCGTGAGTGGTACTCGCGGTACTGCAGCCTTCGGCGCGGTGCGTCTCGGGCTCGCGGTGCTGCTGGAGTTGGTGCTCGTGTTTCCCCGCCGCGGCGGGAGCCGCCCTCTTCCCCACAGCTCCGGGAGTGGTACGCTCGGCACATCAGTCTTCGTAGTGGGACTGCTGGTGCTGGGATCCCCGGGGTTGACACTACTACTGGTACTGCGGACCTTGGAGCTGGAGGTGCTGCTACTGCTGGCGGTACTGCTGGCGGTACTGCTGGAGGTGCTGTTACTGCTAGCGGTGCTGCTGGTGCTGGTGGAGGTGAGGCTGGTGCTGAGGACCCGGGCGTTGGAGCTGCTGCGGGTGCTGCTGACCCTGGTCCTGGAGGTGCTGCTGCTGCTGGCGGTACTTCTGGTGCTGCTGGAGGTGCTGCTGGAGGTGCTGCTGCTGGTGCTGAGGACCCTGCCGTTGGTGACGCTGCTGGTTCGGGAGTTGCTGCACGGCCTCGGCCGTACTTCGTTCCACTCCTTCAGCAGGTTCTTGGTCAGGCTCCTCCTCCCGCCTTAGAGTGTCCGCCGTCTGTCCAGTCACAGCCACAGTTACCGCCTGCCTCCCCTCTCCCTGTGCCTGCTCCTTACACTGGTCCGACTGGAGGTCTTAATGAGCGTCGTGAGCCTGCGTCACGTCCTGTGTCGCCTGCGTCTCGTCGAGCGTCGCCTGTTCGTGCTGCTACCTCTGGTCGTAGTGTCCAGCGTCAGCGTCCTCCTGCTGTCCCAGGCACTCAGCAGATGGCACTTCGTCAGTCCACTGCTCCACAGCGTGTCTCTCTCCCGTCGCCTCCTGCGTCCTCTCTTCCTGCTCTTGCTGACCCGGCGTCCGACTCCCTTTGCGCTGCCAGTCCTACTGTCACACGTCTCCTAGCTACGGTTGTCACTGACCCTTCCTTTGAGTCCGCTGCTGCGTCTGCCTTAGTTGCTGAGCTGGTCGACTTTGCAGCTGCGTGTCGTTTAGACTACGCTACCAGTCTTGTTGCTGAGTCTGAGTCTGTCTGTCCTCCGTCCGTCGGGGGTGACTGTGCCCTTGGCACTGACGTCCTTGAGGACAGGCAGGAGGAGTTTGGTTGCCTTGCTGCTGCTTTGCCCCATCTGGTGTCCATGCTTGTTGCCCCTGAGGGAGACCCGGATGCACCAGACATCCCGACCCCACGCTCTTACGCAGAGGCGATGGCCGGTCCCTACTCCTCTCAGTGGCAGACAGCCATGGACGCAGAGATGGCTTCCTGGAAGTCCACAGGCACCTACGTCGACGAGGTTCCCCCACCTGGGGCGAACATCGTCAGTGACATGTGGATTTTAAGGGTGAAGCGGCCACCGGGCTCTCCGCCTGTCTTCAAGGCGCGTTACGTTGCGCGAGGCTTCAGTCAGCGGCAGGAAGTTGACTTCTTCCAGACCTTCTCCCCGACCCCGAAGATGACCACTCTTCGGGTTCTGCTGCACGTCGCTGCTCAGCGTGACTACGAGCTCCACTCGCTTGACTTCAGCACAGCTTTCATGCAGGGCAGCCTGCACGAGGAGATCTGGCTGCGCCGCCCACCTGGCTTCACTGGGTCGTTTCCTCCTGGTACCCATTGGAGCCTCCGGCGGCCAGTCTACGGTCTCCGCCAAGCGCCACGTGAGTGACACGACACACTGAGGACTACTCTTGCGGCTCTTGGGTTCGCTCCTTCTACTGCTGACCCGTCGCTGTTTGTGCGCACCGACACCTCACTGCCGCCGTTCTACATCCTCGTGTACGTCGACGACTTGGTCTTTGCCACTTCTGACACAGCTCGTCTCGCTCACGTGAAGTCCGAGCTGCAGAAGAGACACACGTGCACAGACCTGGGTGAACTGACGAGCTATCTTGGCTTGCGGATCACCCGGGACAGAGCACGGCGCACCATTACCCTGACTCAGTCACACATGGTGCAGCAGGTCCTTCAGCGCTTCGGCTTCACGTACTCCTCGCCTCAGTCCACTCCTCTGCCTACGGGACACTCGCTCTCAGCTCTGCCTTCGGATGAGTCCGTAGAGCAGAGTGGTCCGTATCCAGAGCTTGTGGGCTGCCTCATGTACCTGATGACCTGCACGCGACCTGACCTTGCATACCCTCTCAGCAACTTAGCACGCTATATCGCTCCCGGCCGTCACCGGAAGGAGCACATGGATGCAGCTAAGAGGGTGTTGCGCCATTTGTGCAGTACGTTGGGCATGGGGCTATTGCTTGGAGGGCGAGACCGGCCTGTTCTCACTGGGCACTCAGACGCTTCTTGGGCAGACGACCAGGCTACTCAGCGGTCGTCTCAGGGTTACACCTTCAGCCTTGGCTCTGGCTCTGTCTCTTGGCGTTCTACTCGCTCTTCTTCTGTTCTCAGCTCCAGCTGTGAGGCTGAGATCTACGCCACGGCCATGGCTGCCCAGTAGCTTCGCTGGCTCACCTACCTGCTGATGGACCTTGGAGAGCAGCCTCGTTCTCCTCCAGTGCTGTACGTCGACAACAAGGCAACCATTGCCATGTGTGACGAGCACAGACTGGAGCACAGAACGAAGCACATTGCTCTGCGTTACTTTCTAGCTCGAGAGCTACAGCAGCGTGGTCAGCTTCGTCTGCGTTACGTGGCCACTGAGGCCAACAATGCTGATGTGTTCACCAAGGCGCTTCCGCCTGTTGACCATCAGCGTTTTTGCACTCTTCTAGGCCTTGTGCCGACTGGACCTCACTTGCTTACTTCTTGACTTTGTCTGTACTGTGATCACTATATATATATATATACCTGCATGTTTACTCTTACTAGGTTGTGATCATTGTACTTCTTGCTCTATTATAAATCTGCATGTGAACTGGTCTTGTGACCGCTTGCTTGTGCTCGGAATTTGTGTGGAATCCTCGAGATCCACCCTGAGCTTGTTTGCCTTGTTTTACCTTGACTGGTCTTGTGACCCCTAGGTCTGCCCCACTTTGCCTATGGGGGTGTGTCAAACATTATATGTTTATGTGGTTCTAGGCTGTAGTGGGTTACACCTTAGGGGGTACACCAGATTAGGGTTTCATATTTGTACTCTTGTCCCTGTTAGTCACACCATTCTCGTTTCTCATTCTGAAATGTCGCGCCGTGGTCGTCGTCTCCGTCGTGGCGGACGATGACAAAATTAGAAGAAAGAAAGAGGATTGAACTAGCAGGAATGAGGATACAAATAGCAAACCCTAGAAGGGTTGTACTCGCTATAAAGCACCCCACTACAGGCTAGAACATAAGATAACATTCTGACACACCCCCATAGCCAAAGTGGGGTGTAATCAGCAGAGCAGGCAAAGCAGTACAAGCTCAGGGTGGATCACAATGTCACCACACATTCTGAGCACAAGTTCAAGAAGCAATAGTTTAAAGTTAAGAATTATGAGCAAAGCTAGAGGCTATCGCAGAGGGCAAGTGAGGAGGAGGAGGCGAGAGTGAGAGGAAAGGAGATAGAAGGCGACGGATGAAGCTGCAGACACACGGGCAACAGGAGGCAGACTGGCACAGCGGCTACCGGACGAAGCCCCCGGACTACAGGGGTAACCGGCCCCGCGGCTAAAGTAGCGGCAGACGAGCAACGGACCCACGGGCGGCTGGCACAGCTGGCTACGACTGAGCTACCGGACGAAGCCCCCGGACTACAGGTGCTGCTAGCGACACATCGGCAACCTCCGTACAACTTCCCCAAACAGTCCCACTCCCCTCGACATGACAAAATTAGAAGAAAAAAAGAGGATTGAACTAGCAAGAATGAGGATGCAAATAGCAAACCCTAGAAGGGTTGTACTCGCTATAGAGCACCCCACTACAGGCTAGAACATAAGATAATATTCTGACACGACACACACCCGCTGCTACACCCCTAGCTCCACTCCCACGCACCCCCCTTAAACCCTAAACCCCAGTCTCCCACACATCCATCCCCCTCAGCGACAGCTGCAGCAGTGGGAGACGAAGGAGGAGGAGGAGCAAAGGGAGGAATGAGGAAGTGCCACCCCCATACTCGCCACCCCCTGCTTGCCACCCCCAAACCATAACACAGACAGGGTGGGATGGCGGGTAGGCAGGGTGGGATGGCGGCGCTCGCCCCCCTCCCCCAGGTAAATCCTCGACGGGCGACGGGAAATGGGGCCGGGGCGCAAGGAGGGCGGCGGGGCCACGGGTGTAGGGCGGGGGGGGGGGGGGGGGGGGGGGGGGGGGGGGGGCGCGAAGGTGGGGCGGCGGGGGCCGCGACAGAAGGGCGGCGGGGCCGCGAAGGAAGGCGGCGGGGCCGCGGAGGTGGGGCGGCAGGGCCGCGACAGAAGGGCGGCGGGGCCGCGAAGTGGGGCGGCGGGGCCGCGAACGTGGGGTGGCGGGGCCGCGAAATGAAGGCGGCGGGGCCGTGACGTGAGGCGGCGGGGCCGCGAAGCGGGGCGGCGGGGCCGCGACGGGTCCCCGTCGCCCGTCGCGTCGCCTCCAGAAGGCGACGCGGCGAACGACGGGGCAGAAGCCCGCCGCGCGCCTCGGGGCGCACAGCGGGCAGAGAACCGCCGCACGCCTCGGGGCGCACGGCGGGCAGAAAACCGCCGTGCGCCTCGGGGCGCACGGCGGGCAGAAAACCGCCGCGCGCCTCGGGGCGCACGGCGGGCAGAAAACCGCCGCGCGCCTCGGGGCGCACGGCGGGCAGAAAACCGCCGCGCGCCTCGGGGCGCACGGCGGGAAGGAAAAGTTGCAGCGGAAGCGAGGGGGTGGTAACCCACCCACAGGATCGATCCAAGGGGATCGACCTGCTCTGATAGCATGACAAAATTAGAAGAAAGAAAGAGGATTGAACTAGCAGGAATGAGGATACAAATAGCAAACCCTAGAAGGGTTGTACTCGCTATAGAGCACCCCACTACAGGCTAGAACATAAGATAACATTCTGACAGACGACGCCATCACTAGTCGCGCTCGCGGGTCGCCCCACACTTCCGTGTTGCGATGCCTGTGGTGCGGGCTATTCCTAAGTGCCAGGTGCTTGAGATTGTGCTTGCTGTGCTCGTGCGATGTCATTTTGCAGGGACGTGCGTTCTACTGTCAGCGCCGTGATCTCTTTAGAGCTGTCGCGAAGTTGCTGCAGTTATTCGTTCAGACGCTCCTGCATGAGGGTGGTGACGTCGACGTGTTTGGCCATCATGAAGGGCGTCAGCTCGTCTTAGTCTAGGCGCAGTCAGGGTGCATGTGTTTACAGAGAACGCGGACGACAGCGGCTCCTAGGGGCTAAGGTACGTGAGTCCCTTCATGTGAAAAAACAAAAGTTGATTTTTTGGGGTGCGGAGATGCGCGGTCCAAAAGAAAGTAGCTCTGGTACCAAGTGTTATGGGTGCAATGGATCAAGGTAGCGAGGATTGCACTAAGTGTCAAACGAGTACAAGATGTGAGCGAAGGCATGAGCGAACATTTATACGCGAACCATGCAAACGGTAACGCGGTGTGTGCGAGCTAGCTAGTGCTAGGCTGGCATCGAGGCTCGGGCTAGTCCCGAAGCGTAGGCCGACACGGCCGGGCCAACGGTGCATGGTTTGGTGAAACAGTGCGAGCGTTGTCGGCGAAGCCCCGTTAGCAGTAGCGGGCGAACAACGGCTGCTGCTGTACGCGATGTTGCGCGATGCGCTAAGGAATGTCGAGAAAATTCCTTGCAGTAACAAATCAATTATCTTCGAAAAGCCTAAAGGTTTGAGGCAGGAGGACAAGTTTCGAAAATCAATGGTGGAGGAGCAGAAACTGCTCATGGGGATAAAGTCGACCGTGGCAAGAAAATGGATCTGGAACAGGGCCTTCGATTCGCCCTTGAGCATACCTAAGCGATTGGCGTCTCATCTTGGGCGGCTCGGACTACTCCTCATGCAGAGTTACGACTATTCTTGACATTGTACACTTGCGGGTTGAATGCTTCGCGTACAGCCCCGATTTTCGGACTCACCACGTTTGGCCAACATCAACGATGCCGAGGCTCCTCGCGTCGCCTTCGGCATTTTCCCTTCGCCAAACCTGCACCCAACCTCGTTCACCCGAGGTTCCCTCCTAGCTAGGCTAGCCACTATATTAGCGTGTGCCTTCATTGTATTCTCAGTCTGTTCAATCACAACCTCGCTATTCACTAATCTGCGCACTCTCCTTTACAACTCATAACACCTGGTATCATAGTTACTTTCCTAGTTCACCCCGCTTTTTGAGGGTAGTTTGGTGGCACAGGTGTGGCTGGTATAGTGGACGACGGTTGGCCACAAGGTTTGTTAATTCAAACCTGCCCGACTCCGATAGTTCGTGTTTTCCATTCACCTGAAGGCCACGGAGACCCGCTAGCCCACCAGACGTAGTGCTAGACGCATGGATCAAAAGGCGGTTAACAGACTCCTAGCGCAAGCGGCAGAGATGCAGGAGGGTATGAAATCATTAATGGCGAAAGTGACAACAGAGCGTGGAGAAAACGCTGAGCTATGCTAGGCGCGAGGCGAAACGCACCAGGAGTCGCCTAATGACGAAGGCGAGGGCAACATTCAAGCGGTGAGCAACCCGTTGGATGCACTCACACGTAACTTCGAAGAGGAAGACAGGTAGCGGCACTAGTTGCAGTAACGACGATCAAGACTAAACCCGTCAACCCGCCCCCGTTTAATCCTACGGACAAGACGACTACAGTGAAGGGGTGGTTGTTCGGTGTTGAAGTCTTCTTCACTGCAGCAGGTGTGAAAGACGATGCCACGCGTATCAATTACGCGGTTTTGCTAATTCGAGGCGCAGCGCTTGAGTGGTGTCGCCGGACCTTGGAAACGGGGACCCCTACAGGTGTGACATTTGTGGCAGACAGGACCTCAAAAGTGACTAATCAAGTGGCAAAGTCGATCTTCGGAGTGACCAAGATACGCACGTGGAAGGAGTGGGGCGCAGCCTTACGAGATTGCTTCGAGCACGTATCCGCCTCGGAGCAAGCTCGTATGAAGCTGCGTGCCTGGTCGCAGATGGCATCTGTCCAAGACCACACACTGTCATTTATGGGCCTCGCCGACCAAGTGGATGACGTGTCGGAAGCAGAGCGGTTGGACAAATACATCAGCGGCCTCAAATACGAAGATTCAATACGAGGTTCCCAGGGACCGACCGACATCATTCCTAGAAGCAGTACGGCTGGCGGAGTCTACAGATGCGCTAATGCAGTATGCGAGAGCAGCTTCCCAGGAGGGAATCCACTTTCGTGGCCAGACCCATTGGGCCACGATCAACGCCATCCACACACCCGACCGCCCTCCTAAGAGACCGTGTTATAAGTGTGGGAAGTGTCAGAATATTATGCTCTAGCCTGTAGTGGGGTGCTCTATAGCGAGTACAACCCTTCTAGGGTTTGCTATTTGTATCCTCATTCTTGCTAGTTCAACCCCCTTCTTTCTTCTAAACTTTCATATGCTATCAGAGCAGGTCGATCCCCTTGGATCGATCCTGTGGGTGGGCTTACCACCTCCTTGCTTCCGCTACAACTGCTACTGCTACTCTGTGTGCCGCACGCCCCGTGGCGTGCGGCAATTTTTTCTTCCCGCCGTGCGCCCCGAGGCGCGCGGCGGTTTTCTGCCCGCCGTGCGCCCCGAGGCGCGTGGCGGTTTTCCGCCCGCCGTGCGCCCCGAGGCGCGCGGCGGTTCTCTGCACGCCGTGCTCCCCGAGGCGCATGGCGGGTTTCTGCCCCGTCACGCCGCGCGTCGCTCTAAGGAGGCGCTGCGACGGGCGACGGGGACCCGCGAGTCGCCCCCCCGTCGCCCGTCGAGGCGACCCTCGGGGGCCTGGGGGAGGGGGGCGGGCGCCGCCCCTTCTGCCGCCTGTTTTGGCGCCCTCGGAGGCCGCGCATCGCCCCCCCCCCCCCCCCCCCCCCCCCCCTCCCTTCTCCCCCCCGTAACCTCCCTACCCGCCATCCCGCCCTGCCCTGTGTTAGGGTTTGGGGGTGGCGAGTAGGGGGTGGCGGGTGTGTGGTCTCTCCTGCTCCTCCTCCTCCTCTGTCTCCCATTGCTGCAGCTGCCGCTGAGGGGGGTGGGTGTGTGGGAGTGGACGGAGTGGTGCTAGGGGGTGGGGTGTGAGTGACCCTAGGGGTGCAGTAGGGGGTGTGTGAAATGGGGTGAGACTGTTTGGGGAAGCTGAAAGGGGGTGGCCGCCGTGAAGCCAGCAGCTCCAGTCGCCCGTGAGACCGTTGCGCCAGTCGCCCGTGAGCCCGTTGCGCCAGTCGCCCGTGAGCCCGTTGCTCCAGTTGCCTGTGAGTCCGTTGCTCGTCTGCCGCTACTTTTAGCCGCGGAGCCAGTTACTCCAGTAGCCCGTGTGCCTGTTGCTCCAGTTGCAAGTGTGCCAGTTGCTCCAGTTGCCCGTGTGCCAGTTGCTCCAGTTGCGCCGTGTGCCAGCAGCTTCAGCTGCCGCTCACTTCCTCCTCTCCTCTCATAGTCGCCTCCTCCTCCTCACTTGCCCTCTGCGATAGCCTCTAGCTTTGCTCATAATTGTGAACTTTAAACTATTGCTTCTTGAACTTGTGCTCAGAATGTGTGGTGACATTATGATCCACCCTGAGCTTGTACTGCTTTGCTTGCTCTACTGATTACACCCCACTTTGGCTATGGGGGTCTGTCAGAATATTATGCTCTAGCCTGTAGTGGGGTGCTCTATAGCGAGTACAACCCTTCTAGGGTTTGCTATTTGTATCCTCATTCTTGCTAGTTCAACCCCCTTCTTTCTTCTAAACTTTCACAGGAAGATGGGTCACTACATGCGCGACTGCCACGAGAAAACACTGCTGATGGGGAACGACAGGAAGGAGCATGGAAATGGGAAGAGTCAGTAATTAGCAGGCCCTTTACTGACTGTGCTCCGTCGCCCGAACCCCACCATCCCCACCGAGTCGTGGTTCCGATTCATGCAATCGATTGCACTTGGCCAAATAACGGGATAATCATGTGGATCACCATGTGCTGGTCGCTGGCAAGGTGTTAAAAAATAACTTGAAAATGTTTGTCGATAGAGGGGTTAGCCATAGCCTCTTCAACTTGGCGACAACAAAAAAATGCAAGCTTCAACTTGACAGGTGCCTGCCCGAAATTGACGCTCGCCTCGTAGATGGGACGCCTTTGGCGATATTGGAAGAAACGCAGACGGTCAGGATTGAATGCGACGTCGATTTTGGCTTAAACATGAAGTTTATCGCGACGATATTGGATGGCTGCGACGTGCTGCTAGGGTGTGAATGGCTGCGACTACACAATCCCGTCGTCGACTGGATAACGGGATCGTGCAGCATCAACAAGCACGAGGGGCTAATTGCGCTGCCTGCATGAACACATGACTACATCCAAGCCCCGTGCGTCAAAGCTATCACCATGGCTCGCCACTTCAACAAGGGCGCGCAGCTGTTCGCTCTTTGCTTACGCGAGTTGGCAGTTGACACCGACGGAAAGGACATCGAGAAGCTGTATGCAGCTGTACACTGGATTTAGCGGAGCTGATTCGACAGTACCTCGACATTTTCCCCGACGATCTGCCACCTGGACTGCCACCCGAGAGACTTGAGGACCACAAAATACAGCTGGAACCTAGCACGCAGCTGACAGTTTGGACACAGCGGCGGTTGACCCAGCCGGAACTCAAAGAGCTGCGAAGTCAAATTGACGCACTGTTGAAGAAAGGATTCATCCGAGCAAGTACATCTCCCTTCGCAGCATCGATCATGTTCACTCCAAAAAAAGACGGCAGGCTTCGCATGTACATTGAATATCGCGCGCTCAACGGGTGACAATCAAGTCTCGCTACCCAATCCCATGAACCGATCTCCTTGACCAACTTCGCGGCGCTCGCTATTTCTCCAAGATCGACTTATGCGGAGGTTACCACTAGATCCGAGTCTTCGCCGACGAGTGCCACAAGACTGCGTTTCGCACCCGCCACGGGAGTTACAAATTCATGGTGATGCCCTTCCATCTCACGAACGTGCCTTCGACCTTTCAGTTAACCATGAACATGGTTTTTCGGGATCTTCTAGACCGATGCGTCATCGTATTCTTGGACGATATCCTCATGTTTAGCAAGACACGGGAGCAACATCTCCACGACCTGGACCCAATGTTTAAACGGTTGCAGGAGAATTGCCTCATCACCAAGGGCTCTACGTGCGAGTTTTTTCAAGCAGGAGCTGGAGTTTTTGGGCCACGTCATCTCCCGCGACGGCATTGAAATCGACCCGGTGAAAATCAAGACCATACAGGAGTGGAAGACCTTGACGAACGTCACGGAACTACAGAGTTTTCAGGGGTTTGTGAAATACATCAGGCGGTTTATGGCAGGGATAACCGGCCCGCTGACCGACCTGCTGCACAAGGACAGAAATTTTGTGTAGGGGGAGGAGGCAGAGGCGGCTTTCCAGGAGTTGAAGAATTTTCTGGTTTCCCCTCCTGTTCTGCGCATCGCTGACCCATCGAAGCTGTTTGAAGTCGCCACCGACGCCTCTGATTTCGCCATCGGAGCTGTGCTACTCCAAGATTTCGGGAACGGGTTGCAGCCGATAGTCTACGAATCACGCAAGCTGCAGGCAGCCGAACGCAACTACCCGATTCACGACAAGGAGATGCTCGCCATTATACACGAGTTCAAACTGTGGTGCTGCTACCTGGTAGGCGCGGACCACAAGTCTCTACAGTATCTGCGAGCTCACCCCAACCTCAACCCGAGACACATTCGGCGGATGAAATACATGGAGAGCCGCTTCACCTACCGCATCACGTACAATAAGGGGGCAAATAACATCGCTGACGCCCTGACCCGACCGACAATACAATCCGCTGTAGTACTCATTACCCACTCGAACCCATTACTTACCGGACTATTCACCCACGGCTACACTACGGACCCATTTTTCACGACTGGAAATCATCAGCAGGCCACAACGCAGAAAGGGGATTATTACCTTAAGGCCGAAAGTGACCGGATTTGGGTTCCCACTTACTGGCTGCTGCGTGAACTTCTCATTTAAGAGGTCCACGATTCCAACTTCTCCGGACATTTCGGGGTTGACAAAACCCAGAAATTGTTGCACCGTCAATATTATTGGCCTGACTCCTCTAACGAGGTGCAACGATATGTGTCGTCATGCAGGGTATGCTAAGCCATGAAATCAACAGGTCAACAGCCAACTGGGTTGCTGCAACCCCTCGAGCCACCCGAACGACCGTGGCAACAAGTGACAATGGACTTCGTCATAGGGATGCCAGCTAGACCGTCCGGCAACGATGCTGTTCTCGTTGTCGTCGATCCCCTCACGAAAATGGCGCACTTTGCACTGTGCCATACAACAATCACAGCCAAAGAAACTGCGCGCCTCTTCATATCATCGGTCGTGCGACTGCACGTAATCCCCTCGGTGATCATCAGGGACCGAGATCCGAAGTTCACGTTGAAATTCTGGAAGGAGACGTGGGCGCAGTACGACACGAGTCTACAGTTCTCATCGGCATACCACCCGCAAACGGACGGCCAGACCAAGCGGAACAATCAGACAATGAAGCAGCTGAGTAGGACAAAGTGCCCCGACCCTACTCGCTGGGAAACTTGCTCGCCATGCTGGAGTTTGCATTCAACAACTCTCCGTCCAGCATGACTAATCACTCCCCGATTATCCTTAATTACGGGATGGACCCGACGGTGCCTACAACGACTACACTCGACAACCTGGTCCCGAGGTCACAAACATTTGTGACGGAACTTCAGGAAGTTCGTGAAAAGGCTGTGGACGCAATTCGCAAGGCGCATATCACTTTCCGAAAATACACCGACCTTCTACGACGGGAACTTGTATTAGCAGCCGTGCAACTAGTGCTACTCGACACGAAGAACCTGCACCTACCCGGCCCATCAAAATTACGGCCACGATTCTGTGGGCCCTTCAAGATGATCAAGATGGTGACACCCGTCACCGCGAAGCTGCTGCTACCCGACGACTGGCGGATCCATGACGCCTTCCACGTCAGCCTCCTTTGCAAGTTCGTGCCAGCCACAACCGACATTGCGTGACAACAGGCTGCACCAACAGCACGACGTGTGCGAGAGGCGACACTCGACCCATCCAAGATATTGGCGCATCGTGTACGGCTGGACGCAGCTAGTCGCCACGTGGATTTTCTAATCCGTTGGACTGATCGGACCAGTGAAGAAGACACGTGGGTGTCATCCGCTTCGCTTGAGGCATCTTCGCTAATTAGTGATTATCTCGCCCGCAAGTGCGCTGCACATATTGACCACCTTTCTTAAGAGGTTGACTGCTTCGCGTACAACCCCGATTTTCGGACTCAGCACGTTTCACGTACAACTCCTCGCGTCGCCTTCGGCATTTTCCCTTCGCCAAACCTGCACCCAACCTCGCTCACCCGAGGTTCCCTCTTAGCTAGGCTAGCCACTACGTTAGCGTGTGCCTTCATCGTATTCTCAGTCTGTTCAATCACAACCTCGCTATTCGTTAATCTACGCACTCTACTTTACAACTCATAACAATTGGTGTATGACTCAATTAATTATTTGACATTCGTTTTGAGGTTGCCTGATGTTAAATTATGTTTATATGTCTCTAGGCTATAGTGGGGCATACTCTAGTGAGTACAACCCTTTAGGGTTTCATACTTGTACTCATCTTCCTGCTCAATGCAATCATCCCTTCTCGACATGGTTTCAGAGTAGGTCTCGGTTAGGACCGAATTTTTAGGGCCCATTGTATTCGTTCCGCTCTGCCCGGCAGAATTTTTTTTTCCTGCCCGGCCCGCCGTTTCTAGCCTGCCCAGCACGCCGTCCCACTGCTGCCCTGCCCTGCCCGCGCGCTGCCGCGCTGCCTGCCCAAAACCGCGCGCTGTCGCGCTGCCTAGTGCGCCCGGCCGCCTGCTGCTCGCGCTGCCCGCCTACTGCCCGCACGCTGCCCGCGCTGCTCGCGCGCTGCCCGCACGCAGCTCGCCCGCTACTCGCACGGCCCGCACGCTGCCCGCGCGTCGCTCGCGGTGCCTTTTGCCGCCCGTGCTCGGCTGTTGCTGCTGGCCAACCCCAGAGCCACTTCCACCCCCCACTGCACCACCGGACGCAGCTGAACGAGTGGCCGGACCTCGAGCCCCTCCTCCTCCAGCTCCACCCCTAGTGCCACCTCCACCCCCTCCACCACCCCCGCTGCTCCCACCACCCCCTCCTCCTCCCCTGCCGCCTCCACCTCCTCCTCCCCCGCCACCTCCACCGCCACCACCGCTGCCCCCGCCACCCCCACCCTTGCCCGGCGCGAGCAGGGAGGGGGAGCACCCCTCAAAGACAGAGGGGACGGGAGTGCCACGAGAGGCAGCGACAGCTAGGGCAGCGGACTCAGCCTCTAAGAGACGGGACTCAAACAAGGCGAGGGTGATCTTTACGAGGTCTAGAGCGAGGAAGTGGTCGCGTACAGCACGATGGGAGTCAGGGAGGCGGGTCGTGAGAAAGTAAAGGGTGAGATAAATGGGTGGCTTGTTCTCAGCCCTAAAGGCGGGCTCGAAGGCAACAGCGTAGCGGGTCTCAAGGGAGCACAGGTGAGTCAGAAGGTCGGTTACAGTGGTGAAGTCCGACAAGTCGGGAAAGAGGAACGACAGTGCCAGACGGCCTACTGTGGCAAACGACGGGGACGAATAGCGCGTGATTACATCGTCGTAAAGCACCTTGGCCGTCTTAAGCTGGCGAACGTGGGAGCTCTGGTCTAGCGGAAGGTGGCTACAGACAGCAAGAGCTGCAGTAGTGTCACGAGAAGTCCACCTGGTATACACGAGCAGCTGAGTCAGGAGGGGCATCGAGGGACCCCAAGGTATGCTCATAGAGAGATGCATCCTCCCTAGTCTGGCTCTACAGGTACCAGTGGCGATCCTCTAGCCAGGACTCGAAGTCTAAAGAGTGGCCCTCTCCGTCAAAGGGGAGAACAGTAGGGGTTGCCATAGCAGTAGAGCGGTAGTGGCAGCAGCAGCAAGGAGCGGCTCAGTAGGGCGGCTTGATTTTGGCGGATCGGCAGGGCGGCTCGAACGGGCGGCTATAGTGGGCGGCTCATCTCAACGGCTCGCAGGCAGCAGCAGTAGGCACGTTAGCTGGCGGTGCAAGCAGCAGCAGCAGGTGCGCAAGCACGGCAGGGCAGGGCACGAGCTGGCGGTGCAGCAGTGCAGCAAGGGCAGGGCAGGAGCTGGAGGTGCTCCTGCTGGAGGTTCTAATGGTGCTGGTGCACGTCGGCTGGAGCCTCTCTCGCCGGAGCGGCTTCTCGAGTGGGCTGTCCGGTGGGGCAGCCCTGGTGGCGGAGCAGGACGTCCAGGAGCTGGAGGTACTGACGGTGCTGGCTCTGGAGGTGCTAGTGCTGGTGTTCCTAGAGTTGGAGGTACTGGAGGTGCTGACACTGGAGGTGCTGACACTGGAGGTGCTACAGGAGGTACGGGAGTTGGTGGTGCTAGTCTGCAGGAGTCACTGTCGCTGCAGCAGCTTCGCGAGTGGGCTGTCCGTTCGGGCAGTCCCGGTGGTGGAGCTGGAGGTAGTGGTTCTGGGGGTGTTGTTCCTACTGGAGCTCGAGGTTCTGGGGGTGTGACTACTCAGCCGCAGCTGTCTGCGCTTCGTCAACTTCTCAGTCTCCCGCCTGCTGCTACTGAGTTCCCGGTTGCTGGTACTACTCCTCTGTTAGTGTTCCCATCGACTGACCAGTCTCAGCCACAACTACTGCCTGGCTCCCCACTGCCTGCTCCTGCTCCTCACACTGAGGTGGCTGAGTCCCTAACTGAGCATCGTGAGCATGAGACTCGTTCTTCCACACCTGTTCGTGCTCCAGC
This sequence comes from Closterium sp. NIES-65, assembly GCA_948144175.1. NCBI lineage: Eukaryota > Viridiplantae > Streptophyta > Zygnematophyceae > Desmidiales > Closteriaceae > Closterium > Closterium sp. NIES-65. The sequence goes on from CANXME010002528.1 coordinate 1,576,117, forward strand.
TGTGCCAGGCACTCACCGTATGGCACTTCGTACTTCTTCTGTTCCACAGCGTGTTGTCCTGCCGTCGCCTCCTGCTCCTTCTCTTCCTCACGTTCCTGACCCTGAGTCTGACCTTGTCAGTACTGCTTGTCCGACTGTCACTCGTCTCCTTGCCAGGATTGTGACTAACCCTTCCTTCGAGTTTGCTGCTGCGTTTGCCTTAGTTGCTGAGCTTGTTCACTTTGCTGCTTTGTGCCGTCTTGATTATGCTGCGAGTCTTGTTTTTTACTCTTCTTGCCCTCCATCCATCAGGGGTGAGCTTGCCCTTGGATGTGACGTCCTTGAGGACAGGCAGTTTGAGCTGGAGTGCCTAGCGGCCGCTGCACCTCATCTCGCATCCACGCTACTTTGCACTGAGGGAGACCTAGATGCACTGGACATCCCGACCCCACGCTCTTACGCAGACGCGATCACGGGTCCGTACTCCTCTCAGTGGCAGATAACCATTGTCGCATAGATGGCTTCCTGGAAGTCCACGGGCACCTACGTCGACGCAGTTCCCAAACCAAGGGCGAGCATAGTTGATGAGATGTGGATTTTCAGGGTGAAGCGGCCGCCGGCCTTCAAGGCGCGTTACGTTGAACGAGGATTCAGACAGCGTGAGGGGGTCGACAAGACCTTCTCCCCCACCTCAAAGATGACCACTCTTTGGGTGCTACTACACGTAGCAGCACAACACGACTACGAGCTGCACTCCCTCAACGTCTTGACAGCTTTTTTGCAGGGCAGCCTTCACGAGGCTATCTGGTTGCACTGCCCACGTGGCTTCACTGGGTCGTTTCCTGAGGGTACCCAGTGGAGTCTTCGGCGACCAGTCTACGGTCTTCGTCAGGCACCCCGTGAGTGGCACGACACACTGAGGACTACACTTGCGGCTCTTGGCTTCGCTCCCTCGACTGCTGACCCTTCACTGTTTCTGCACACAGACACTTCTCTGCCGCCATTCTATGTTCTCATGTACGTAGACGACTTGTTTTTTGCTACTGCTGATACTGAGGTACTGGCCCTAGTGAAGGCGGAGCTGCGGATCAGACACACCTGCACCTAGGTGAGCTGCGGAGCTATCTTGGCTTGGAAATATCCCGGGACAGAGCACGGCGCGCCATCACCCTCACTTAGTCACAGATGGTGCAGCAGGTCCTTCAGCGCTTCGACTTCTTGTGGTCCTTGCCAGAGTCCACTCCTCTCCTCTGGCTACAGCCCACTCGCTCTGAGCTCCACCTTCGCTCTTAGAGTCGAGTGGTCCGTACCCAGAGATTGTGGGTTTCCTTATGTACCCAATGACGTCCACACGACCTGACCTCTCGTACCCTCTCAGCCTCCTTGCTCACGACGTGGCTCCCGGTAAACACCGAAAGGTGCACAGGGATGCTGCGAAGAGGGTACTGCGCTACTTGTGCAGCACATCAGGCATGGGGCTTGTGCTTGGAGGACAGGGTTCAGTTGTTCTCACCGGTCACTCAGACGCTTCTTGGGCTGATGACCAGACGAATCACCTGTCGACACAGGGCTACAGCTTCAGCCTCGGCGATGGTTCTGTCTCGTGGAGGTCCACTCGCTCTCTTTTGTGCTTAGATCTAGCTGTGAGTGTGAGGATCTAGGATCGAGCTCAGGAAAGAGAGTTTGAATTGAATTGAATGATCACCTGGGTACAACATGAGGCTATATATAGGCTCGACACAAGGCAGTTAACCCAGGTGTTACGCGAATGTTCTGAGGGTCGCGAAGCGTCCCGAACAGAACCTTCCCGAACTCGGTAGAAAGCAATTCGGTGGCGACCGAATAGCTTGAGTTCGGTGCACGTAACCTGGTTCGGTGCCTATAACTATAATAACTATAGTATAGCAACGAACCTAGGAAATCAAGCAATTCATGCATGCAGAAAATAATGCTAAGCTAGGAATAACGTAAGGAAATAATAGCAAGCATGAATAACAAGCATAAGCCGACGTACTCTCACACGTCCCCCCTCAAAGCTGGGTGGCGTGAGATACACCCTGCTTGACAAGATAGTCCTTGAGAGCACGGCGAGCGTTGCCCATATCAGCTTCTGCAACCCAACTGTCCTCAGTGGGGTCGTATCCCTTCCAGCGTATCAGGAACTCGAGGGCCTTGCCGTCGCGGCGCCGATGAGTGAGAACACGCTCCACTTCGTACTCGTGTTCATCCTGTATGAGAACAGGAGGAGGTGGCGAAAGCTGCCGTCCCTGGAACTGTTGGTTGGGGTCCTTGTAGGGCTTCAGTAGCTGGACATGGAAAGCATTGTGAAGCTTCCATGCATCTGGTAAGCGCAAGCGGAATGTAACTGGTCTCAACTGTGTCTCAACGAGAAAAGGACCACAGAAGCGAGGCCGGAGTTTGGATGGAAGGTGAGACAGGTTCAAGTTGCGCGTGTCTAGAAGCACCTGATCTCCGACTGCTACTGAGTGATCTCGTCGCTGGCGATCGGCATACTGCTTCTGGGAGTTTTGCATCGTGGTGAGACGTCGCTGAGTCTTCTCCCATAGCTGCTGCATGGTGGTGACGAAGTCATGTGCGGCTTGGACGTGTGCCGGTGTGGTTGGCTGCTGTGGTGTAAGTGGTTCCCGTCCATAACATAGGAAAAAAGGAGTTTTCCCTGTGGCCGCATGAGACGCGTTGTTGTAAGCGAACTCTAGGGTCGGTAACTGTGTGTCCCAGTGGCTGACGTCGTCTTTGCAAGCTATGCGCAGTAACTGTTCAACCACTTGATTGAGTCGCTCTGTCAGTCCGTCAGTCTGTGGGTGGTATGCTGAGGGACATCGCCAGTTTAGTCCCCAATAATCCCATGAGCTCCTTCCAGAACTTACTCGTGAATTTTGGGTCTCCGCCTGAGATGAGTGTAGCGGGGATGCCGTGGATGGTGATGATGCGGTCGAAGAAGAGGCGAGCAGTTGCTTGAGCAGTAGCGGTGGCGTTGTCCGGAATGAAGTGACCCATTTTAGAGAACTTGTCGATCACCACGAGTATAGCATCATGCCCTTGTGAGGTCGAAGGAAGTCCCGTGATGAAGTCGAGGCTAACGACTTGCCATGGCTGCTCCGGTACGGGTAGAGGCTGAAGTAACCCTGCTTTTTTCTGCTTGCTACTCTTCATCCGCTGGCACGTGTCGCAAGAGGTGACAAACTGTTGCACGTCTGTTGCTATCCCGGGCCAGTAGTAATACTTCGCTATCCCTGCTAACGTCTTGTTGCTCCCGAAATGTCCCGCGTAAGGTACGTCGTGAAACTCCTCCAAAAGGATCTGCCGTAGCGGGGCGTAATTCGGTACCCAAATCTTTCCTGAACCCTTCCTTAGAGCTAAGTCTTTCTCCCACTGTAACTGCTTCTGTTTCTCTGCCGTTGCTATCTCGCCGTCCACGGAGTACCCATGTTGGAATAGACCCTTGAGCAGAGGGTTCATCCCGTCGAGTTGGATGCCTGCTACATGTCCTGGGCGGCTCAACGCGTCTGCTTTGTTGTGTAGCCCGGGTTTGTAGATGATGTCGTAGTGGAAGTGGGTCTCCAAGAAGTCCATCCATCGCACCTGTCGTCGTGAGAGTGTTGGCTGTGACTTCAGGTATTTGAGGCTGCAGTGGTCAGTATAGACTGTAGTCTTGGCTCCTTCTAGATAGCACCTCCACGCTTTGAAGGCTACGACTATGGCTAAGGCTTCCTTGTCGTGAATGGGGTAGTTCAGTTCTGCTCCGTGCAGTTTCTTACTGAGGTAGGCGATAGGCTGTAACCCGTTCCCGTAATCCTGCATCAGTACTGCTCCGACTGCCTGGTCACTAGCGTCAGCTTCAACTTCGTAGTCCTTCGCAGGGTCTGGTAGGATGAGTACCGGGGCTGTGGTCAGTGCGGTCTGTAGCTGCTCCATGGCTTGCTGATGAGGAGTATCCCATTTGAAGGGTGTATCCTTTTTCAGTAGGTCGGTCAGTGGCGCTGCAATCTTAGCGTACTGTGGCACGAACCTGTTGTAGTAGTTGGCGAAGCCTAGGAACTGCTGCAATTCTTTCACGTTTTCCGGAACTTTCCACTCTTTGACGACTTCGATCTTCCGCGGGTCCACGTGTACGCCCTCGGCACTCACCATGTGCCCAAGAAACTGCACCTTCTTCAGGGCGAAGTCGCTCTTTGACAGCTTCACGTAGAACTTGTTCTTCCGCAGGATCTCGAACACCTTCCGCAGATTCTCCACGTGCTCCTTCATGTTCTTGGAGTAGATGAGAATATCGTCCAGGTACACCACCACGCACTCGTCCAGCAGGGGCCGTAAGATGTGATTCATCTCTGCCTGAAACGTTGCTGGTGCGTTACAGAGTCCGAACGGCATCACCAAGTATTCGTAGGAGCCGTATCGAGTACGGAACGCCGTCTTGTGGACCGAGTTGTCTGCCATCTTAATCTGCCAATAACCCGACCGTAGGTCCAGCTTCGAGAAGACTGTTGCACCACGCAGTTGGTCCAGTAAGTCGTCGATGCGCGGTATGGGGTATTTGTTTTTTGCCGTCTGTTTGTTCAGTGCGCGGTAGTCGATGCACATCCGTAAACTGCCGTCTGGTTTTGGTGTGAAGAGAACTGGTGCGCCGTAGGGAGAGGTGGAGGGTCGGATCAGTTGTCTGTCCAGTAGATACTCGATTTGTTTCTTCATATCTGTCAGTTCGGTCGGACTCAGTCGGTATGGTGCACGTGAGACGGGTTTCGCACCTGGTTCCTCCACGATCTCGTGTTCGTGGGTGCGTGCAGGGGGTACGCCTGCAGGTAGGTCGTCGGGCATTATATCCTTGTACTGCTCCAAGACCTCCTTCACTGCTGCAGGTAGCTTCGAACTCGGCTTCTCCTCTGCTACTGCCATAACCAGTGCTAGGTAACCCGTGTTACTCTCGTTCACCGTCTGTTCGAACCGTGCCAGTGTCGTTTCAGGTACGTCCCCTGTATCCGTCCAGCTTTGCAGTGCTATCCGTTTCCCGTTGTTGTAGATGCACACCTTGCTGTTGACCCAATCGATCTCGGGGTTGAACCGCTTCAGGAAATCTCGCCCCAAGATAAAATCTAACCCTTTGATGTTGGTGACTGGCAGCTTCGGTTTCCACCTTAACGCACTGATATGCAGCTGCAGTGATGCTTCGCCGTGGATAGGAAGCTTCGTACCGTCCACCATGGTTGCTGAAAATTGGGTCTCCTCCGCCTTCTCTCCAATTTTCTCCAATGCCCTGCGGTCACACACCGAGTGAGATGCACCGCTGTCCACCAGAGCCTGGAGGCGTCGCCCATTGCATAACACCTCGAGGAGTAGTGGTTTCTGCTGTGCTGAGTAGCCAAAGAGGGTCTCATTAATAGGATCATAGGGTACAGTAAAATGGATACCTTCCCTGTTTCCTATACCCGACTCAGCACTTTCCAGCTTCACCTGGGGGGTAGGAGGATTTTTTCGAGGCTTGTATATCTTCTCCTGGGCCTGGAATTTTCCTCTAAGCCTTTGCAGCTGTGTAGGCTTCACCTGTGGGCAACGGGGAGCCTTAACACTCTGCTGCGGGGAGAGAATATTAACACCACGGAACGCACGACCCTTCTCTACGCTCCGTAATACTTTGCCCATATTTGCAGGTACCTGAATGACTTCTAAAGGCTTTTTCTTGGCCTCTAGTTCTCCCCTGATTTTTCAAAGGCTTGAAAACCACGAGAAGCGATATTTTTCGTTAGAGTATCTTTATAGGATACTTTTAACGATTTCTTACTTTCGTGGGGGTCCGGCTGGAGTTTCCCAGTCGGTGCAGAGTCTTTTTTCGCGGAGCCACCAGTCACCTCGGCGATTTCCCCTGATGCCGGCCGGTCGTGACGTTTTATATTCGCGCCATCATTTTCTCCTTCTTTCGCCCGCTCCGAAGTCGCCACGTCGTCGCCCTTTTTCGCTTTTCGGATCTTTACGTGATCGCCAGTTCGATCCGCGGCTACTGGCGATTCCCGTTTTTTTACTTCGGGGGTGCTCCACTGTTACCGTCATGCATGATCGCACGTACTTTCTTCAACTTGTAGCACGACAAAATCTGATGCCCTGCTGCGCCGCAAAATTCGCATTTGGTCGGTCGCCGCTTCGCGTCGAATTTGTTGATATCCATCGGTTCGGCGAACGTGGGGGGTGCCGTGCCAAATGTACGGTTTGGCGTGAAACGTCGTGTTTCGGGTTGACTTCGGGTCAGCGCGTCGTAACGCTCGGCTGCACGCACGATGTCCTTGTAGCTTTTGTGATTTGACGCGATCACCTGCCGCTGAACCCCCAATTTTAACCCTTCTGTGTATGCCGTGATTTTTTCGCCTTCGGTCAGGTCGGGGATGCGGGTGAACAAGAGCTCCATCTGCTGCGTGTACTGCGCTACACTACCGTACTGCTTGTGCCGATGAATTTGTTGCCGCACCATATAGGTAGTATTAACCGGTTCGGAACGCCCGAAAAATTCTGCCCGAAACTGCTGCCACGTTTTCTCCCCGCTGGCCACGTCAGTGTTGTAGATCCACTCGAGTGCTGGTCCGCGTAACAGTGTTGCTGCGAGCCGGATTCGTGTTGCGTCGTATGTCGGGGTCGAACAGCCAATGGCCTTGAAGTAGATCTCGAGGATTGCCACGAAACGCCGGACGTCGGATCCCTTTGCGCTTGGATCGAACGCCTCCGGGAGCCTCGGTCGTGCTGCTTTGAGGTTCGGCGTTGGTGGTGCCATTGTGCCGTGAAATATCGGTGTCGCCACTGCTGCTGGAATTGTCGGTGCTGTAGTGGTTGCAGTCGCTGCTGCTGTCGTGGCGAGCGCCGGGTGGCTTGTTAAAAAAGCCTCAGTCGACGAAGCGTCGTCTGCGTCTGCTCCATGTCGGTGCGGAGGCTCGCGACGTCGCTCGTGGTCGCGTAGTTGTTGCCTTGGCCCTCCATTTGGTGATTTACAGGAAGATGCGCGACGAAAATAATCGAATTCTAGGTGTTGGTCGACTTACTGCGAGTCAATTGACTGTAGAATCGACGAGCACGAATTCTGTAGGTTGCATAAATCTCCCTTGGCGAAATTCGCGTCCGATCTCGGCCGTTGAGGAGAAAATCGATCCGACGCTCCAAATTCCAACTTTTTTGGGCGAAATTCTCTGGGCCGTTGAGATGAAACTCGATCGAACGGTCGAAACTCCAACCTTTCCACTAGTAAATCTGAGGGGTGTTCGAAAACCGAATCGAGGGGGACTTAGAAAAATTGCGCGGAACTGGTTTTACATACCCGTATCGGCGCTTTTGTCGTCGCTCCCGCGGTTTTTAAAGGCCGGAACTAAGCGGTTGAAGACCTCGTGTGTAAAACCCGCTCTGATTGTGAGGCCGAGATCTACGCTGGGGCAATGGCTGCACAGGAGCTCCGCTAGCTGACCTACCTGCTGACCAACTTGGGTGAGTGGCCTCGTTCTCCTCCAATTCTGTACGTTGACAACAGAGCCATGATTGCCTTGAGTCCAGACCAGAGACAGGAGCACAGAACGAAGCACATTGCTCTCTGTTACTTCCTCACGCGAGAGGTGCAGCAGCGTGGTCAGCTTCGTCTTGCTTACGTGGCCACACATGCCAACACTGCTGATGTCTTCACCAAGGCCCTTGGGTCTAGTGATCATTAGCAAATCTGCACTGCTCTTGGGCTAATGCCCACTCTGCCTCACCTGCTTGTCTCTTGATCTTGCCTTTCACTTGTTGTACTCTGATATATATGATTATGCGGAGATAACTTCAGCAACGGGAGCTAGACTACGGGCTAGGCACGGGTGCTCGTGTGATCTTTGCTTTCGTTCCTTAGTCATTTACTTATGCTTGCACTACTTGCTGGTTCACAGGGAAAGTTGGCAAGAGTTTCACTAGCGAAAGTTCACAACAATGGTGCAATCAAATTGGCAAGGCAAGACTACATCAGTGCTAGGATTCAGGTCGGTCGACTGCCAGCGCAGCATGGTCGACCGCGTTCCAGCATGGCTTGGTCGACCGCGCTCCAGCAGTGCAAAGTCGCGACTTGCCAACGTTGCAAATCAGCGGCGTGCCAACACTGAACCAACTCGGCTGCACAGCGTTGCACCCGCAGAACAACGGTGCACCTGCTTCGCAGGTGCGCGCAGCTGGTTGGTGCACTCTTCCTTGTCACGCGCATAGCGCAGACGCCCAGGTCGACTCTACGCCAGCGACTGCGCCTACCAGCCACGTCGACCTCGGGATACCACTTCCGATGTCGGCCTCGCAGACCTCACCCCGGCAACACTCGCACACGTCGCCCAGGTATCCCAGTTGACCGGGCAACCGCGCCTAATCGACCAGTTTGGTCGGCTGACGGCTGCATAAGTCCGGTGCCCTCCTGCTCGACGCCCAGCTGCTTGGCGTCTGACTCCTCGACGCCCTCCAGCTCGGCGTCCCCAGTCTCCCCAGTTGAGGTCGACGTCGACCCCTCCTTCGTCGACCACACAGCCTTGGTCCACCACCAGGTCGACAACACTCCTGGTCGACCAGCTCCACGTCGACCAGCACAGCTGTTAGCCGACCACACAAGTCGGCTTCTCTAGGACGGCATCACCCAGTCGACGCCCTACAAAGGTCGACCTCCCAAGTCGACCTCCCCGAAGTCGGCGCCCTTCCAGTGGCCCCTATGCAGGTCGACCTCCTCATTGACCAACTCGCTCACTGTTGCAGGTCAGCTGCACTCCCCCATACACCCGTCCACCCACACCCTACTCCAGTTGACACTCCCCTGCCGCGTTCGCGCTTGGGCCCCCCCTAGCCCACACGGCAGGACTCCTTGGAGAAAAAGCTCGTCGGTGTGCACCCCACATACAGCACGCCGGTCATCGCACCAGCCATGCAAAAGGGCATGGTGCACGTCGTTGTCGCCGTCGCCCACGTCGGCCAAGCGCACCTGGCCGATAGCGACGGAGCACCGGTTGAAGGCCGGAAAGTGCAGCGCCTTCGTCAGGAAGTCGGCCGGCTGCTCAGCAGTCGGGATGTACCTCAGCGTGAACTACCCACGCTTCACCATGTGCTGCAGCCAGGCCTATCACTGCTCCATGTGCTTGAGGTTGCCCGTCAACCCCATGACATCGGCGACCGTGATGGTCGACTTGTTGTCCACCCGAAGGACGGTCAGCTTCTTGGAATTCAGCTGCCAGAATTCTGCGAGGAGGAAGCGAAGGCGGCGTCCCTCTTTGCGAGCTTCGGTGGCCGCCACTTACTCCGACTCGGTTGACGACAGCGTTGCGCACTTGATGCGCTGGCTTGACCAGGAGACCGCAGCCCCTCTGTAGACGAACACGTAGCCGCCCGTGCTCGTCCGACTCTGCTTGTCACCGGTGTCGTCGGCGTCCGCGTAGCCGACCATCTCCAGCGACTCAGGTCCACCGCCGAACTCCAGGGTGGTGTCACGCGTGTTGGTGAGGTAGGCGAGGCAGCATCGATCTCGCGCCACTGCTGGTCGCTCCTCACCATGAGGCCGCTCCCCAGCTTGCTGCAGGCAAAGGCGACGTTCGGCCTCGTCGTCGTCGCCGCGAACTGCAGCAAGCCGACCTTCTGCCAATGATCTTCCTCCTGGCGCTCCTGCGCCTCCTCGTCGTCCAAGGTGAGCTCGGCGTAGGCGTCGATCGAGACCGGCGTCTTCGGAGTGCGCCCGGTCTGCTCCTCGTCGATGAAGCACCTACGAAGCTTGTCAGCGTAGCCCTGCTGGTGCAGCCACAGCTTCCCCGCCGACCTGTCGCGGACGATCTCCAGCTCAAGGTACTTCTGCACCGGCGAGATCTCGTGCAGCTTGAAGGCGGCCTCCAACAGCTCCTTCAGCTCCTTCAACATCTCGGTGCTGCTGCTGGCGCCGAGCAGGTCATCGACGTAGACCAGCACCTAGAAGGCCACTCCTTTGTCGCCAACCTTGAAGTAAAGAGCCTCGTCGACCTGGCTCTTCTGCCACCTGGCGCCGACCAACACGTCGTTGAGCGCCTTGAACCACATCAGCGGCGATTGCTTCAGCCCGTACAGGCTCTTCAGCAGCTTGCACACCCGGCCGGTTCCGTCGTTGGAGTAGTCCGGCTAAGTCATGTACACCACCCGGTCGAGCTTGCTCTGCAGGAAGGCGTTCTTCATGTCGAGTTGCATCAGGTTGAGGGTGAGGACGGCGATGATGCTAAGGAAGATCCTCAGCGTGACGTAGCTGCCCACCGGCGCAAACGTCTCGTCGTAGTCGGCGCCGTACACTTTGGTGAAGCCCTTCACGACCAGCCTCGCCTTCTCGCGCTCGACGGTGTCGTCGATGTGGTACTTTGTCGCTAGCACCCACTGGTTCTTCATGATGTTCACTCCCAGCGGGCGATCGACCAGCTCCCACGTCCCCATGCCGATGAGGCTGCGGATCTCCTCCTCCGCCGCGACCTTCTAGCTTGCCAATGCCTCCTTCACCGTCATTGTCGAGATGTCCCAACGGTGCTCGGGGTCGGCATGCATGTCGGGGTCGAGCTCCGGAAACTCCTCATCATCCTTGGCGTCATCGTACAGCAGGTCAATATTGTCCACGTTGTATACCGTGGTGAAAGCAGCAAAGACGAAGAAGTCGAATGGCCTCCGAATTAGACCTGACGTCCAAGGTCTAGGCTGAACCTCCACCACGTCGCTGCCGGTGGACTCCTCGGCGTCCCCTCCTTCGTCACCGGCTTCGCTGCCCTCGTCGTCCTGCTGCACCTTGGTCGGCTTCCCGGTCGACCTCTCCCCTGTGGTCGGCTCCTCTGCTGACTGCTTGGTTGCCGACTGCTCCGTGGTCGGCTTCACCGCTGCCTGCTCCTCTCTCGGCTGCTGCCCTGCTGGTGCCGTCGCAGCCAGTTTCACCCAAGTCGGCTGCACTTTCTCGACCTGGTCCTCCCCTATCAACGTCAACTTTACTCCCACTTGCTGCTCGTCACGTCGGCCACCGGTGATGCCCTTGGCCGGCGCCAAAGGCAACGTCCCACTTCTCCCCTCATCGCCGGAGGCCGACACCGGAGTCAGCCCATGCAGGTCGGTCACAAGGGGAGGGGCAGGAGGGGCAGGGGAGTGGGAGGTAGAGGGGACGTCCTCGACGTCCTCGGCAGCGGGCTCACCGACCTCGGCGAGCAAAGGGAGCGACGTCGTTGAGGTATCGGACGGCGGGGTGGTTGACGTCCGGCCCGACGTCGGCCAGTGCTCCGACTTCCACACCTCCAGCGACAAGTCCTTGTTGAAGACCACGTCCGACATGGTGTCGAGGAGCTCCCAGCCCTTGCTCTCTTCCGACACACCGAGATGAAGGCCCCACTTGGCCTTCAGCTTCAGCTTCCCACCACGCTGCTGCTCGGGGACCAAAAATTGTGCCATGCAGCCCCACACCCTCGCCTGCGACAAGTCGGGCCTCTTCCCGGAGAGCAGCTGGTACGGCGTCGTGCCAGGTGGCAGCCTCGACCGCTCAAGGCAGTTGCAGACCCAGACAGCCTGCCGAAGAGCGAGGTGCCACCAGTGGTGCTGCACGTGTTAGAGGTCTACTGGTGATCCCCGATTGATCATAGGGAAGGGTTACAGGCACGTTGGCCTGGGGGGTTATGGGCGCACTTACCCGCTACACAAACAAGCCCTTTTATCCCGGTGGTCTAGTGGCTGGGATTTTGACATGGTATCAGAGCGAAGGTCTTGGGTTCGAATCCCACTGTGTGCAATTCGGGCATCCCGGTGCGGGGGGGTGTCAGAGGTCCACTGGTGATCTCTGATTAATCCTAGGGAAGGGTTACAGACACGTTGGCCTAGGGGGTTATGGGCGCACTTACCCGCTACACAAACAAGCCTTTTATCCAAGTGGTCTAGTGGCTGGGATTCTCATAGCACGCCCATGTGCAGCAGCATCGTCCTCACCGACTCCACCACCGTCCTCATCTCCCGCTCCGCCATGCCGTTCTGTTGCGGGGTGTACGGGCAGGTAAGGTCATGGACGATCCCCCTGCCATCCACGAAGTCGGTGAACGCCCTTCCGAGGAACTCCCCTCCTCGGTCGGAGTGTAGCATTAGCACCGACTTCTTCGCCTGCCGCTCCACCAACACCAGCAACTTCTGGAACTCCAGCAGCACGTCCGACTTCTTGGCGACCAGCCTCACCCACACATAGCGGGTCTTGCAATCCTTCAGCAGCAAGAAGTACAAGCTGCCGTCTTTGGCAGCCATGCGAAACAGCCCGCACAAGTCGATGCGCACGACGGCCAGCACGTCGTCGACATCGGAGCCCTGATCGGGGAAGGTGTGCCGGGCCAGCTTCCCGCCGACGCACGAAACACACGGCGAGTCAGCGCCGGACGCCGACTTGAGGTCCAGCCCAGTGGCGACCTTGTGCTTCTCCGAACTCCAGATGGTGTCCATGCCGACGTGTGCAAGCCGTGCATGCAGCCTGTCCGGCGTCAACTTCGTGGCCGAGACGATCGCCCGCAGTGTCACGACCTCCATCATGGGCGACGCCGACCTCGTTGAGCAAGGACGCAGGTCGGTGCAGAGGACACGCCCAGTGTACGTCGCCCGACCGAGCACTTCTCCCACCAGCGAGACGAACAACATCTCGTCGCCGTCCTCCTGCAGCTTCACGTCATTCTCCTTCAGCTACCCGGCCGAAAGCTGGTTCGCTTGCACACCCGGGACGTAGAGCACGTCAAGGATGAGCACCTGCTTCCCAGCCACCCTTTCTAGAGCGACAGTGCCACGGCCCTGGAAGTCCTGCATCGCCCCATTGAATCCACGCACGAGCTTGACGTCGCAGCTCGGCTGCAGGTCAACGAAGACCTCCTTCGTTCCCATCAGGTGGTGTGAGCAGCCGCTGTCAAGCAGGACCACCGACGGGTTTGCCTCTACAGCTGCCGCCACCACCTGGAAGTCGTCGCCAGCCTCCGGTGCCAACGAGACGGTCGGCTCCACAACGCCGACCAGCGAGCACGACGCCTCCTTGTTGTCTCGCTCTTTGCCGCCAACAGAGGAGTCAGCGTCCTTCGCCGAGGTTGGCTTCTTTGACTGCTTCTCCTTGCGCGGCTGATTTCGTCGACGTGGACGACGACTGCCAGACCTCCCTCGGCCTCCCTTGGCATCGTCGTCGTCGGAATCACTGCGGTCGGGGCACTCGAAGGAGAGGTGGTCGGGGCTATGGCATATCTAACACTCCCGACGCCGACTTCTCCCTCCTTGACCGCCACCCGTAGGCGACTTCTGCTTGTCGGCGTCCTTGATCGCCGCCACCGCCAGAATGCCCACGCTGTCCCGGTCGGCCACCTTGTTTTTTTCGGGGCGACGTTGTTCACCTGCGCCAGGAGCTCCTGAGACCGCTCAGCTCCTGCATCGCTTCGTCCTGCAGGATGTACGAGGTCAAGGTGTCCTCGTTGAGCGTCGACCGCATGCTCGGCGCCTTCGACAACCGCTTCAGCAGGTTGTAGCTGCTTAAGAGTCCCTGCACGACGTGCGTGACGTATGACGTTGTCGAGTACTGCGCGCCGGCCATCCTTATGGTGGCGAGAATTGGCCGAGCTCGGTTGAAGTAGTCGGTCGTAGTCTCCTGGCCGCCCATCCGCAGATGCGTCAGCTGCCCCTCATGCTGGGCAATAAACAAGTCGTTGGTGACTTGGTACGTCGACTCGATGAAGTGCCACGCCCGGTGGCCGGCGTCGAGATACTCCCTCCACGACTTCAGGGCGATCTGTACGCCCGGCGAGCAGCACCGCGAGATGACCGTGAATGTCAGCAACTGCACGGCACGAAACTCTGCATGCAACTCGGGGTCCTCCGGCGTTGCCACGATGCCTCGAGCAAAGCCGATCAGCCCAGCCATCTCTAGCTGGGGCTCGATGGCTTCCTTCCGGGTGAGAATGTCGGGTCGAACGACCAGCAGGGGAGTGTCCAAGATCCTGTCCGGCGTAAACTTGAAGTAGCCGTAGCTCGGTGCAATCCCGCCCGCCGTCACCTGGGTCACCGATATCGGCGACAATCCGCTTCGACGCCTTCCGGCGTCGCCCTGCGAGGAGCCTGCAGCCGCCGACGTCTGCATTCCTTGCGCCTGAATGCCACGGACTTTATCGGCATGTATCACACCTCGCTGCCTCAACGTGCCTCCCGCACTGCTGCCGAATTGGCCACCACCGGCGTTGAGGCCCACGTCGACGCCGCCTGCAGTGTTCACCAATTGAGGAGAAGCAGGCCGAGCGGGAGGGTGCTCCATCGCCCATACCGCGCAGAAGCCAGCCTCGATGACCGCTCAAGGCAGGTCGCCATACTCGTTTGCCTTGTGCCGTCTCCTCGTATTCTCGAGCTGTACCTCCAGGGTGTCCACCACCCCTGCGTCACCTACGGCTCCTACCATGGTGACTAACACATAACCGCCGGCCTACGAACAACCTAGGTAAGTGACCTGACTGAAAGGTAAGTCGTGTGCCGTCCATGCTCACCGCACCATGCGGAGATAACTTCAGCAACGGGAGCTAGACAACGGGCTAGGCACGGGTGCTCGTGTGATCTCTACATTCGTTCCTTAGTTGTTTACTTGTGCTTGCACTACTTGCTGGTTCACTGGGAAAGTTGGCAAGAGTTTCACTAGCGAATGTTCACAACAATGGTGCAATCAAGTTGGCAAGGCAAGACTACATCAGTGCTAGGATTCAGGTCGGTCGACTGCCAGCGCAACATGGTCGACCGCGTTCCAGCATGGCTTGGTCGACCGCGCAGTGCAAAGTCGCGACTTGCCAACGTTGCAAGTCCACAGCGTGCCAACACTGCACCAAGTCGGCTGCACAGTGTTGCACCCGCGGAACAACGGTGCACCTGCTTTGCAGGTGCGAGCAGCTGGTTGGTGCACTCTTCCTTGTCACGTGCACAGCGTAGATGCCCAGGTCGAGTCCACGCCCGCGACTGCGCCCACCAGCCACGTCGACCTCGGGATACCACTTCCGAGGTCGGCCTCGCAGACTCCACCCCGGCGACACTCGCACACGTCGCCCAGGTATCCCGGTTGACCGGGCAACCACGCCTAGTCGACCAGTTCGGTCGACCGCCAGCTGCATAAGCCCGGCGCCCTCCTGCTCTACGCCCAGCTGCTCGGCGTCCGACTCCTCGACGCCCTCCAGCTCGGCGTCCCCAGTCTCCCCTGTCGAGGTCGACGTCGTCCTCTCCTTCGTCGACCACACAGCCCTGGTCGACCACCAGGTCGACAACACTCCTGGTCGACCAACTCCACGTCGACCAGCACAGCTGTCAGCCGACCACACAAGTCGGCTTCTCTAGGTCGGCGTCACCCAGTCGACGCCCTACACAGGTCGACCTCCCAAGTCGACCTCCCCGAAAGCGGCGCCCTTCCGAAGTCGGCGCCCTTACTGTGGCCCCAGTGCAGGTCGACCTCCTTGTCGACCAGCTCGCCGACTGTTGCAGGTCGGTTGCACTCCCCTGTACACCTGACCACGAGGTCGGCTCCGCCTAAGCGAGGACGAGGCCACACCCTACTTCCGTTGACATATTATACGTGCATGCTTGCACTTGCTAGGTTGTGATCAGTGTACTGCAATTGCTATTATAAACTCTGCATGTGAACTGGCCTGGTGGTCGCTTGCTTGTGCTCAGAATGTGTGGTGATCATAAGATCGACCCTGAGCTTTACTTAGCTTTGTTCTCTTGCTTGACTGGTCTTGTGACTGTCTATTGTGTTTGATATCCCCCACTTTGCCTATGGGGGTGTGTTAAATTATGTTTGTATGTTTCTAGGCTATAGTGGGGCATAGTCTAGTGAGTACAACCCTTTCGGGTTTCATACTTGTACTCATCTTCCAGCTCAATGCAATCATCCCTTCTTGACACCTGATTCATCAGCCTTGGTACAAAAAATAAATAAATAAAAACAGCAAAAAAATGGAAAATTTGTGTTAATAAGAATAAAAAAAGCTGAAAAATCAGTGTCACTAAAAACAAGGTATGGTTCTCTAGG
This sequence comes from Closterium sp. NIES-65, assembly GCA_948144175.1. Classification (NCBI taxonomy): domain Eukaryota; kingdom Viridiplantae; phylum Streptophyta; class Zygnematophyceae; order Desmidiales; family Closteriaceae; genus Closterium; species Closterium sp. NIES-65. Next base: position 1,592,132 of record CANXME010002528.1, read on the forward strand.
TTATACAATGTTGTGCCTACACTCGCTGGACGCTCAGGATCGGCAAGTGCACCAGCTTATGAGAATGCGCAGGCTAAGGGGTACGGGGGCTGCGAACTATGGGGTGGGCTACGGGGTGGACTACTTGGTGGGCTAAGGTGCAATACATGGGGCGGATCACAGGACGGGCTACCGTGCAGGGCGGGCTACGAGGCGGACTACAATAATACGAAATTCAGTGTTCTCCTTACATCCAAGGTTGATGAAGTCTAGAAAAATGCTGAAAAATCAATGTACAAGTAAAAGTACTGAAATATGAGCCTCTTCAAAAAATGTGCCTGGAATTTCAACCTTTTTTTTTTACCTACATCAACCTTCTTTTTCCTGACTTTTGAGGCACTGAGCCCAACATCAACACGGATAATGTTACAATTGGCGAGACCATTATGCTCGCAATATTGTAACGGCAGAAGTGAATACCGTATGCTTGGTAGGTGACTCTATGAGTGGGATTTCAATGGTACTGGTTATAATAGGGAGTCTCAAAGTTAGAAACAGCAGAATGATTGGATTATCAAGGGTGAGTACAAATACAAACCCTAGAATGCTATTCTCCCTACAGCGTGCCTCACTACAGCCTACAACACAAATATGCATTGTATTACACACCCTCATAGGTTAAGTGAGGGACAAGCAGAAAGAGCAACAAGCAGTCATAAGACCAGTCAAGAGAAGCAATAGCACAAGGCTCAGGGCCGATAACGAAGTCACCACACTGTCTGAGCACAAGCAAGCGACCACAAGGCCAGTTAAATATTTCACAAGTATATATAAATGCAAGGACAAACAGAGCAAGAAACAAGAGGCAAGTCTACAGCAACCGTGGGCCTACCTCTAGGATGTTACCATGGGCCAACTCATTCCCGGCGAACAGAGGACGAGTTGAAGGACCAGCCACCACACGGGTGGCGTATTCAAGGCGGTGAGTGGCAGCAAAGCCACCGACGGCGGCAACAAGAGCCAAGACAGGCGACAGAGAAACGGTAGGGCCCGTGTCAAGAGAGGCGAGAACACGTGAGACAACAAGGCGAGCAGCGCATAGTGGTCAATGATAGGGTGAGAAGAGGCTGTAAGGGACGACTCAAGAAGTGATGGGAGAACAGCCTGATGTGGAGAAGGGCGAGGACTAGAACGAAACAAGACAGTGCGGAGGTCAGTGAATGGGGACGAGGGACGAGCACTAGGCAGACAACGAGTGCCCAAGTGTGCGGGACAACAGGAGGAGGTGATTGAGACCAAGGAGGAGAGTAAACAGTCGGGGACAAGTCCAGGGGAGGAAACGTAGGACCGTAGGCAAGAGGAGATGGGGCGTGGTCTGAAGGAGAGGAAGGAAGACCAAGGGCCCGAAGATCACGCACAGGTGGAGACAATGGCTGCAAAGGTGGTTGCTGCTTCTGTGGCTGATGCTGTTGCTGCTGGTGCTCCAACTCCAGACTCTCCTGCTCCAACCTCTCCAGCTCCGCACGCTCCAGCTGACGTAGAGTATGAATATGCGTGCCGTAGCGGTGGGGTGGTGGGGTAGGCGCTGCAGTAGTAGTGCCTCCAGCCCCAGTTTCCTAAGAGCCAGCACCTCCAGCCCCAGCATCCCCAGAATTAGCACCTCCAGTACTAGCACCTCCACTGCCAGCTCCCCAGGCTCCAGCACCCTCAGATATAGCACCTCGAGTATCAGCACCTCCAACTCCAGCACCCTCTGCACTAGCATCTCCAATGCCAGTACCTCTATCTCCAGCACCCCCAGAATCAGCACCTCCTGTGCTAGTACCTCCAACTACAGCACCCTCTTGATGGAAAGCGAGCAAATTTGGAGAGCGTACAAGATATTAAGTCCGCCATTTTCGACGGAACATTGCGTGCAGCTCACGTAGCTTGAAACTATGAGCACGTTTCCGTTGGAAAGGTCTTAATCCCTACTTTCCAGAAAGTAGCTTTAGCAAGAGTTCAGATCTGCAAAGTGACGAGTTTGTCAAACCCTACCAACCCAACCCTTGCCATACAACAATCCCCAACAACCCAAAATGCCAAACGAGCAACACCAAATGTGTTGTAGTGGGTAGCAAAGGTTTGTTGGTGCTTGTTGGATGCGAGATCAAATCTAGTCCGCAACAAGTCTAGCAATCATATTTTGCCCAAACCCTTAGCCCACAACCAGCTAGAGCAAAATACCACAACCACCTACACAATCAACACATCTGAACTAGCACCTCCAGTACCCCCAGGACTAGCAGCTCCAGCGCCTGTGCCTCCAACGCCAACACTCCCAGCGTCCACTGCCACCTGTCGCGGTAGTGCCGACGACTGCTGTGGCAACTGTGAGGACGAATGTGGGGACCGGGATGGTACCTGACGTGCTATCGAGGGGAGAGGGGTAGCGTGGGACACACCTGGCGGGGCAGGACCGGAGGAGCGAGAGCAGGAGGAGGAGCGGGGGTGAGGAAAAGGAGAGAGAGAGGGGGGGGGGGGGGGGGGGGGGAGACCTCAACAAAGGTAGCGGGTGTAGTAGGACACGGGCTCATCAAAGGTGACGTCACGGGAGTCGTGGAACCGGTGGAGGGGCGGGCAGTAAAACGTGTAGTCCGGAGCGTCCACCGGGAAACCAATGAAGACACCAGGGAGGGCACGAGCCAAGAGCTTGTCCGCAGAGGTGTCGTGGACAAGCGCAAGGCCACAAAACCCTGACGCAACACCAGGGGACCCAGTCCAAAGACTGGTCGGTGAAGCCTCTAGCCGTGAGACACGAGGCCAAAGGTTCAGCTGGTGGGCGGCGTAGCGAACCGCGTAGTACCTCAGATAATGGGGTGAATGGCCATGGATCATGGAGGTGAGCGCGATCTCCATGACCAAGCCTATGCGGCGCTCAGCAACCCCATTCTGTTGTGAGGACTTCAGAAGCGTCCAGGACTGGGTGATGCCATGCTCGCTTCAGAATCCGCAAAGAATGCCAGAGCAATACTCACCCCCACAGTCGGAGTGGAGACAAATGACACGACTACCACGAGTGGCCTAAGTGGACGGAAACCATATGATCAGGGTAGAAGTTACGTCAGACTTCTTTGCCAAGGGGAACACCATGGTGTAGCGAGAGTAGTCGCCACCAACCACCAGAAAGAAGCTCTCCCTCTCGAAACCTAGGCCGAGAGGTGGGGCCCTGACGTCCAACTGGAGAGTCTCGAAGGGGCGGTGGCTGGACGAAGGGAGGAGGGGTGAGGTGTGGCGCGCAGCCTACCCGCGACGCAAGGAGTGCAAGGCGGTGGAGGTGAAGGAGGGAGCGATGCAAAGACGCGCGGGAGACCAGAGACAAGGCGTTGACTAGATATGTTGTGGAGGCGTGAGAGGGACAGGTGACCAAGACGATGGTGCCATATGACTGTCGGATGTGTCAGCGATCGACATGAGCACGACGCAGCAACCTGACAAGACGCAGCTACCTGACCAGACGGAGCTACCTAGAAAGAATGAGCGTGCAGTGTGAGCAGACCGGAGCTTCGTGGCCGCCAGTTAAATGTGGCCAGGGGAGCGTAGGTGTCACCGTCCACGGAGGTCCCGTCACAATCAGAAGGAGGAAACCAGACTTTGACGAGCCGGTCCTGAAGGTATCCAACACCCACGAAGTTCCTAGAGAATGAGAGGATGTGGAGACCAATGAGGACACTAGAGGGGACAGCCGGGCATGGGAGGGTGGTACAGCTGCATGCTAACTGCTGGTCTTGAAGTAGGATCAGCAAGTGCATCCGGAACCGGAGCAGGATGCAGAATGATAGTCGCATGGTCGCGGAAGAAACGCTGAGACGCGCAAGAGTCCAGCGTGAAAGAGAGAGACGCGTCAGCCGTAGGTGTGCTTAGGCTAGTAGCTACACATGCACCTAGACTAGAAGCACAAGCACCTACACTATCAACATGCAAATATCCTAAGCTATGTACACGCGAGCAACCAAATCCTGCACTAGAGTCAAGATGGCCCACAAAGCAAGTTCATGAGAGCGAGTAAGCGAAGCCCGGTTGGGAGCGGGGCCAAAACCATACTATGCGCCGACGCGGTCCGTGAGCTGTGCAAAGCATTGATCTGGAGAATGAAAACGGCCACAGCTCTGGCCCTCACGAGGGCCCGTCTGAACCACGTACGGGCAAGGAGGCGAAGTGACACCACGCGACGCTGAGCTGGGCGGACCACTGCCATGACCGGCGCTTCTTGGTCCACCAGGTCCCCACTGCTGGGCTGTTGCTGCACGTGCCGTTGAACCTGCTGTTGCGGCTGTCCCTGTGGCGGCGGCTGTCCCTGCTGCTGCGGCTGTATCTGCTATGGCTGCTGCTGCTGGGACTGCTGCCGCTACTGTGACGTGTACTATGCAGCTGCACCGGTACCCCCTTCCATCGGGCCCGCTGGCCCAGTACCGCCTCCTGTGCCGCCTCCACCAGACGCACTAGTGACACGAGTACCTCCGCCACCACCACCAGCGCCACCACCCTTCCCCCCTCTCTTACTTTCCCTGTCCCGGGGCCTCCCACCCGTGGTGGATACTGTTGCAATCTTGTCAGAAGCAGGAGGCACAATAGAGGCAAGAGAAGCAGTGAAAGTGGGAAGCTGTGGGACAGTGCACCCCTGAAAGAGTGGGGGAGCTACGGCGCCAGAAGCGGAGGCAACAAAGCGAATGTTGCTCTCGATGTCCTTGAGAGTTGTCTCAAGGACATCGTTAGTGAGCTCACTAGGGTGCTTCCAAAGAAGCGCGTCACGGACAGGTGCAAGGCGGTCAGGGAGGCTAGTGACGATGAAGTGAATAGTGATCGACATGGGCGGGGGGGGCAGTGCAGGCTTAGTCTCAGTACAAACCGCACGGTAGTTGAAGTCTAGCGAGCACAGGTGGGTGATAAGGTCAGCAGTGTGGTCAAACGCTCCTAGGTCGGGAAAGAGAAATGGCATGAGGAGGCGACCAAGAGAGGTGGAAGAGGGAGTGGAATAACGAGTCTTAATCGCAGAAAACAAGTCCTTGCCAGCTCGAACCTGGAAGGAGACTGCTGAGTGCAATGCAAGCCGCCGCGTCACGAGAATACCACACCGACCGAACTGTACGGGCCCTGTCAAAGCGCTCCTAGTCTGCCTCAGTCGGCTCAGCACCCAGGGCAGCAGGGTCACTTGCTTGAGGTCACCAGAAGCTTGAGCCCAGAATGTATCAATGTCCTGGCGCTGAATCTGGAGGAACCTCTCGGCACGGAGGAGCTAGGAGGGGATGTCTAGGGCTCTACCCTCCGCGTCAAACTGCAGGACGTGAGCGGATGCGAGGGCATGAGCGCTACCAGTTTAATTCAGAAATACTGAAAATTTTATACAATAATGATGCGGATATGTAGCGCAAGGCTAGAAACGAATGGACCTAGAAACAAACTAAGCCAGAGTCGCTAGACTAGGAGAAGCCAAAACGAACAATGAAACGATGCCTGTGGAGCACTAGTCCTAACTAGGTACAAGCCCTAAGCTGCGCAAGTGGAGTCGACTGCGGCTGCCAGCCACCTCTAGTGATGCCAATGGCAGGAGGCGTGAGGTGGGTACCAAAGAGCTAGGGACCGCGAGGACTTAGAAACGGGGGTCGGAGGGCCTTAGGACGAGGGGCAGGGGGGCCTTAGAATCGAGGGCCGAGGGGCCTTAGGACGAGGGGCCGCGGGGCCTTAGAAACGAGGGCCGAGGGGCATTAGGACGAGGGGCCGCGGGACCTGAGAGCTAGGGGACGTGGGGCCGTAGTACGAGGGGCAGCGGGGCATGAGAACCGGGGGCCTGTGAGCAAGGGGCTGTAGGGCCTTAGAAAGAGGAGCCGTGGGGCGTGAGAACGAGGGGCCGCGGGCTGCTGATGCTGCGCTTGCAGCTGTGCATGAGGCTGCCGGTGCGTGCGCAGCTGCAGCTGCTCGGGACGGCTGGCTGCGCTGGCACATTTGTGCGTGGCTGCATGCATGCTGCTGCGCGGACATGGCTACGTGCGTGATGCGCGCGCGGGACGGGTATGGGACGGGGCGGTATGCATGAACGGGCAGCGCGCGGAACGAGGACGTAGCGGGATGGAACCGGATGGGTGCCGTGCGCGGGCGCGGCTGGTGGGCAACGCGGGCGCGGGCAAGCTTGCTGACGATTGATTTGTGTGTTGGGGGGGAGGGGGGATATTGGGAGCAAAAGCTGAAGCTGATTGACGACCAATTTGTGGGGAGGGGGGCAGGGGGCAAACGTGCGACACGGGAACGGGACAGGCGGGATCGACAGAGGAGCGGAATCTACTAAGGAACTAACCCAAATGATACCATCTAAAAGTACGGCTAGTGGAATGAATTACTAAGGATTATGGGTGGTAAAATTACTAACCTTAAATGTGTTTACGCCTTACTCTGTGCCCCACTATAGACTAGCTTGCATATTTGTAGTTTGGCAGTTGCGACCTGCTTCAACTGTAGCAACCATCTCGAGAAGTTACAAGCTACATTGAGGTAACTGTATGGACTGCTATAGTCATTGCTATTGTAGCGATACATGTGATACCGTTAAATATGGGAATGTACCCCTTAGAGTACATGGCTAGCAAGGATTTATATATTTGCCTGTAATGTATTATTATAATCAATCCTTCCATTTACATTCACTATGATCAAGGTTCTCGTACAAAAATGCTTCCGCTGTTTACTCTAGCAAGCTTATCCTATCCAAGATCCTTCCTTATTCTGGTTATGTCCTGGTTGCAGCAGGCAGGCATGTGCGGGTTGGGGTTGTGAACCAGCATGGCGAATTCCGCCTGGAACCATTTGCCAGCACGGGGCGCATCAGCTAGGGCTTCCGTGCACAGCTGGTCCAGGGGGTCACATTTGCGATCCGTGGGGGAAACACCAATTTGTTTTCTGGGTCGGATGCATCGGGGGTGGTGGGGGGGGGGGGGGGGGGGGGGGGGGTGAGGGTTATGAGTGAAGAGTTTGTTCTGATAAATATCACACTGGTAGAAATGAGAGATGAAAGAAGCCTAGCCCATCATATGGTCTCGTAAAGAACCCACTGAGAGAGAAGAAAGACACTACCTTAGGGCGTGTAAAATCCCCGCACACATGCAAAATTTCCTATTGGTCGGAATTTCATCGACCATCTGGTCAACATTTCTTTCGCGAAAGTCGACGGATTGGTCGACTTCGTATCGACACTTTTACAGCCACTACTTGCAGATGTGCAAAATTTACAAGCTTGGTGGCCGAATTGCATGCCGGTTTCAAAAAGTTGTAACTTTTGCAGTTGCTACAGTAATTGGGTATGTGCGACGGGGTCGCACATTTCACGGCAAATGTTCTTATTTGACGGAATCACATTTCCGGCGTTCAGCGATACCGTGCGACGTCGCATGTGACTGTCGCTCACTATGTCGACTACTTGGCCGAATTGGAGTCGACATGGTGTCGAATACGTGTCGACTATTCAACCAGCCATCTATTTCGCAATTTGTTTTCCCCAACATTCACTACGCTCGCAAATTTTTACAGCAAATGTCGTAGACGGGTTATTTTTGCCAAAACGGCCCTACAGATTTTGACCGAATTTCTGGGTTCACCAATGTTACACGCCCGCATATTTAGGAAAAATTGGAAGACCCTGTAGTTTCAAGAAAGATAAAAAAGAACAGTGTGTTCTGCATATTTACTTACGAATGGCCATCGATCTCCCCAAGCGGCTTGATCCAAGCAAAAGCATCAACTGTCGGACAAGCAAGGTGTGTGGGCAAAGAACGGGCGGGCTGGCAGTCGCGGGCTAGCACTGGCAGGCAACCTAGGTGCGACAAAATGGACCCTCGGGGGGCCTTCCTTAGTGCTATGAAAAGGGCCCGCGGTGGCCTTAGCTAAGCGCGACGGGACGGGCCTGCGGGTGGGGGGGGGCTGTTCTAAGCGCAACTACACGGGCCCGCAGGGGCCTTCTGGAGCGCAACGAAATGAGGGTTTGCGGGGACATTTGAACGCGACTAAACGAGGCCCGAGGGGGCGGTTCTATTCGCGATTAAACGAGGCCTGAGGGGGCCATCTTAACCGCGACGTAGCGAGTCCGCGTGAATGGGCGCATCGGCTTAAAATTACTAAATACGAGGTAAGGGAGGGAGTGGAAGCATGGGAGTGGAAACAGTAATGTGGCTTAAAATTACTAAATACGACAGGCCTGGCGTCGAGGTTGGGATTTGTCGAGGCGGAGGACTGGAGCGCGGGTTACCAACCGAGCCGTGAGGTTGGGATGCGGTGTGAAAAGTGGCGGAACAGTGGTCGATGCGAGTGTCACAAGGTGGTAACGCATTACTGTTGGGGTACTATGGCGGGAAAAGTCATGTATGCGGTAATCAGGGATGGGAAGAAAGGAAAATGTATTTTCCTAACACTACCCCCCTCCTCAAAAGAAGCCACTTACGTAAAACGGTTGCGCATGTATATGGTGAAAACGGGGTGGTTCTTGATTCTGTCCAGGAGGGCCCAGTTATGTTTAGTGTTTGTGCGGTCCTTCCAGCGGATCAGGAACTTGATGCAGCTTGCTCCACTTGGGTCGCGAACACGGTGGCTCAATATTTTCTCGGGGGTGATGATTGGCTCACTCGGCGCACGTGTCATGCTGGACTGGCAATTGACTCGTTGATGGGATGTAGGGACGGAGGAGGCTGGTCTGGAATGATAGGCTGACGTACCAGTCAGCAGGCAGAAGGAGGTGGGCGGTGACAGGGGTGATTATGTGGCTGATGCAAAATGGAACGCAATATCGTGGGTGTAATTTTGGGGTGATGGGCAGGCGGAGGTTCTGAGTGTCGAGTAGTACAAGGTCGTTGGGTTGGTAAGTGACGAGGCGACAGTGGCGGTCGGCGTTGCGCTTAGTGATGATGTTCGACTTTTTGATGGCGTATGCTGCTTGGGTCCGCGCTGCTTGTAAAAATTCAGCAAAGTGTTGTGCACGTGGAACAAGGTCGTCGGGATTTAGTGTCATGAGCACTATTGGGTTCTGTCCATAGTTGAGGTAGAATGGCAATTTTTGTGCGGTTGCTAACGTGGGGTTGTTGTAAGCGAATTCGATGAGTGGCAGCTGCTGCTCCCAAGGTGTCGGGTCGTCGCACGTGGCTCGGATTAATTACTCCATAGTCTGATTGGTCCGCTCCATTTGACCATCGGTTTTAGGGTGGTATGATAAACTGAACTATAGTCGTGTGCCAAACTACTGCCACATGTTCCATCAGAACTTGCTAATGAATGTCGTGTCGCGTCGCTGGTGATCCCTGCTGGTATCCCGTGTAGTCGAATGGTGGTGGTGATGAAGAGTCGCGCTGTTTCTTTGGCTGAGACTGTTTTCTCGCAGGCCGCGAAATGGGCCATTTTAGTTAGCCGATCGACGACAACGGCGATCGCGCCATTCCCACTCGCCCCAGCCAGTAACCCCGTGACGAAGTCCATCGTCACCTGCTGCCAAGCACGCTCCGGCGGTGGAATCTGTCAGAAACAAGAAGTGATTGAACTATGAAACATTGGAGTACAAGTATGAAACCCTAGAGTTGTGTACCCCCTAAAGGCTAACCCACTATAGCCTACACAGCAATAACACATATATAATGTTTGACACACCCCCATAGGCGAAGTGGGGGAGAGCAAGGGGTCACAAGACCAATCAAGAAAGGCAAACTAGCCCAGGGTGGATCACAACGTCACCACACACTCTGAGCCCACGCAAAGGGCGACAGGGCCAGTTCAAATGCACAGGCATATATGCAACACAAGTAGCAAGGTGATCTCAACCTAACAAAGCAAGCAGGCAGGTATATATATATATATAGACAGAGAGATCACAGTACAGGCAAAGCCTACAGCAAGTGAGGAAAAGTGGCCACCAGCCCCAGCAAGGTGCAGAAGCGCTCATGATCACCACGCTGAAGTGCCTTGGTGAATATATCAGCGGTGTTGGCCTGAGTGGCCACGTAACGCAGACGAAGCTGACCCCGCTGCTAAAGCTCTCGAGCCAGGAAGTAACAGAGAGCGATGTGCTCCTCACACAAGGCAATGGCAGCCTTGTTGTCGACGTACAGCACACGAGGAGAACTAGGCCGCTCTCCCAAGTTGGTATGCAGGTAGGTCAGCCAGCGCAGCTCCTGTGCAGCCATGGCTGTGGCGTAAATCTCAGCCTCACAACTGGAGCAGAGAACAGAAGACGAGCGAGTAGAACGCCAAGAAACTGAACCAGAGCCAAGGCTGAAGGTGTAACCCTGTGACGCCCGCTGAGTAGCCTGGTCGTCAACCCAAGAAGCGTCTGAGTGCCCACTCAGAACAACTGAGCTCCCTCCTCCAAGCACGAGCCCCATGCCCGATGTACTGCACAAGTAGCGCAATACCCTCTTTGCAGCATCCCAGTGCACCTTTCGGTGCCTGCCAGGAGCCACGTAGCGGGCCAGAAGGCCAAGAGGGTATGCTAGGTCAGGACAAGTGCACGTCATCAGGTACATGAGGCAACCAACTAGCTCTGGGTAAGGACCACTCGGCTCTACGGACTCATCCGAAGGCAGAGCTGAGAGCGAGTGACCTATAGCCAGAGGAGTGGCCTGTGCTGAAGACCAGGTGAAGCCGAAGCGCTGAAGGACCTGCTGCACCATGTGTGACTGAGTCGGGGTGATGGTGCAGCGTGCTCTGTCCCGGGTAATCTGCAAGCCAAGGTAGCTGCGCAGTTCACCCAGGTCTGTGCACGTGTGTCTCTTCTGCAGCTCGGACTTCACGTGGGCGAGAGCCTCAGTGTCAGCAGTGGCAAAGACCAAGGCGTCAACGTACACGAGGATGTAGAACGGCAACAGCGAAGTGTCGGTGTGCAGAAACAGCGACGGTTCAGCAGTATAAGGAGAGAAGCTCGTAGTCCTCAGTGTGTCGTGAGAGAAACCAAGTGCCGCAAGAGTAGTCCTCAGGGTGTCGTGCCACTCACGTGGCGCCTGGCGGAGACCGTAGACCGGCCGCCGGAGGCTCCACTGGGTACCAGGAGGAAACGACCCTGTGAAGCCAGGTGGGCGGCGCAGCCAGATCTCCTCGTGCAGACTGCCCTGCAAGAAAGCTGTGCTGAAGTCAAGAGAGTGAAGCTCGTAGTCACGCTGAGCAGCAACGTGCAGTAGCACTCGAAGAGTGGTCATCTTTGGGGTGGGGGAGAAGGTCTGAAAGAAGTCTACTCCCTCTCGTTGACTGAAGCCTCGAGCAACGTAACGAGCCTTGAAGACAGGCAGAGAACCCGGCGGCCGCTTCACCCTGAATAACCACATGCCACTGACGATGTTCGCCCCAGGTGGGGGAACCTCGTCGACGTAGGTGCCTGTGGACTTCTAGGAAGCCATCTCTGCATCCATGGCTGACTGCCACTGTGAGGAGTAGGGACCCTCGATCGCCTCAGCGTACGATCGAGGAGTCGGGATGTCTGGTGCATCCGGGTCTCCCTCAGGGGCAATCAGCATGGACACGAGATGGGGCGCAATGGCTGCAAGACACTCAAGGTCCTCCTGTCTGTCCTCAAGGACGTCCGTGCTAAGAGTGTTATGTGATGCTATCATTTGCATTCACGTCTGTCTCTCTCCCATCATGTATTCGTGCGTTGCATGTGTGAAATGAGCGTGCGCAAGAATTTGTGTTTTTCTGTGGTTTGGATTTTCTGAGTGTGTGTGTGTGAATGTTATTTGGCTTGAGCAGATATCTGAAGTGACTCCACTGCTCAAGATCTTTCCGACGAGCCAAGAATCGTCGCGATCGGAGCAATATCAAGAAAGTTACGAACGTTGGAGTTCGTATGCTTTTTGTACTTCGGTTGTGGCGACTATAGGAAGTTGTGGGGTTGACTCAATATGGGGTACAGACTTTTGGGGGTTGGGAATTCGAACCCATCACTGTAGAATGCTGCCATGTGGTTGGGTGAAGCCAAACCAGGTTGGCAAGTGTGGCCAAGTGGGTTGAGGTGGATGGCATGAGTTGGGAAAGTGACAAATGTGAAAGTGGGGTTGCCTATGGGGAAGGGAATTGTGTGGCATGGGGTTTCCTTGGTTGGGGAATCTCTTGGGACCTTCCCTCTCGTCCTCCTCTTCCCTCCTACCTGGTTTAGTGCTACCCCAACTCTCTTGTGTGTAACTTTGTGGAACTTGTGAGAACCATTGTGATTGAGTTAAGCATGTGGCAGCATACCCCCTAGTGCGCCGAAAATCATAACTCGAGATTTACTCCACCATTTGATACGATTCAAATTGGGAAAGATAGCCCTGGTTACACGCTACAACATACTCGAGTTTGAGACAATTCCAACAGTGCAAGTTAAGCCGACGACGTTTCTTGTGAACTCGACGATTCTGTCCAGAATTTCAAGCCAACGATTTTGAGAAATTTAGGCTCCTAATCTTCACAGACTCGATCCTTAATCTATAACAAAGAGCACATTCATCCCCGACGGACGGAGGACAGACAAACTCAGACTCAGCAACAAGACTCGCAGCGTAGTCTAGACGACAGCGAGCAGCAAAGTTGACAAGCTCAGCAACTAGGGCAGACGCAGCAGCCGACTCAAAAGAAGGGTCAGTGACAGTAGTGGCCAGGAGACGCGTGATAGTAGGACTTGCAGCACGAACGGAGTCAGACTCCAGGTCAGCAAGGGTAGGAAGAGAGGACGGAGGAGGAGGCGGCAGAGGGACACGCTGTGGAGCAGTGGAAGGACGCAGAGTCATATATTGTGTGCCAGGGACAGGTGGCGGACGCTCACGTGGTGCACGGTGAGTAGCGCAAGTAGTACGAACAGGTGACACAGGACGCGACACACGTGACACAGGACGAGACTCGGGCTCACGACGCTCTTTAAGCCCGCCTATCGGACCAATGTAGGGAGAAGGACCAGGAAGCGGGGAGGCAGGCGGTAGCTGTGATTGCGACTGGACAGGCGAAGGACACTCTACGGAGGGAGGAGGACTAGGAGGAGGCGGCTGACCAAGAACCTGCTGAAGGAGCGGAACGAAGTACGGTCGCGGCCGTGAAGTGCCCCCAGCAGCAGCAGAGTCAGCACAAGAACCTCCAGCATCTCCAGCAGAACCTCCAGCAGCTTCAGCAGCACCTCCAGCAGCTCCAGTACCTCCAGCAGCTCCAGCAGCACCTCCAGCAGTACCAGCAGCACCTCGAGTAGCTCCATGACCTCCAACAGCAGTAGGGTCTCCAGCAGGCTGCACCTCAACACCGGGAGCTCCACTCCGGAGGCTGCAGCACTGAGCGTACCACTCACGCAGACGCTGAGAGGAGGAAGGCTCCGGCTGCGACACGGCACCCACAGGACCACTAGTCCCAACTTCAGTAGACCCCCCAGCTCCAGTAGCCTCACGACAGAGGCTATAACGCTAAGTTACGCAGCTGCGGTGAAGAAGGAGCGCCAGCAGGCGCCGTACGGTCAGTCTCAAAGCCCCCAGCCTCAGCACCTCTAGGCGCAACACCCCAAGTCGCAGTACCTCCAGGCTCAGCACCCGCAGTCTCCGCACCCCCAGTCTCCGCACCCCCAGTCTCAGCACCCCCAGTCTCAGCACCCGCAGTCTCCGCACCCCCAGTCTCAGCACCCTCAGTCTCAGCACCCCCAGGCTCAGCGCCCCCAGACCCAGCACCTCGCACAGGACCAGAGTCAACAACTACCTCGATATCCTCGACCGGGTCTACCTAAGAAACACCTGAGTGAGCAGCACCCTGGGGAGGGAGAAAGTCTACCAAAGCAGCACCTGGCGTGAGCACGAGCGGCGGAGGGGGGAGCGGGGCAGTGCGGTAGGGGAAGAGACGGTAGAAGGGTACCGACTCGTCAAAGGTGACGTCCTGAGAGGCGAAGACCCGGCGCGAGTTTAGGTGGTAAAACTGCCAGCCAGGCGCGTCAGGAACAAAGCCAAGGAAGACACAGGGAACGGCACGGGAGGAGAGCTTGTCCGCGGACGTATCGCAGACAAAGGCTCGACATCCCCAGACTCGGAACACCAACGCATCGCCAACCTCCCTCGTCCAACGCAAGGTAGGCGAGGTCTCCGAAACAGAGACACAGGGCCAGAGGTTGAGCTGATGCGCGGCGTACTGCACTGCAAACGGCCACAGGAAATGGGGGGCAGCCGCATGGATCATGGAGGTACGAGCGACCTCCATGACAAGACCAATGCGGCGCTCAGCAATCCCATTCTTCTGTGGAGAGGCCGGGAGCTTGAACGACTGGGTGATGCCGTGCTCCGCATAGTAGGCTGCCAAGAGGTCAGAGGAAAACTCGCCACCTTTGTCATAGTGCAGACGCAGGACTGGAAAGTCCGACTGGAACCGCTAGCGGAGCTGGAGACGAGCAGCGCGGATCCAGGGGATCATGACATCAGGGACCTCACCCTTGGTACGCAAGGGGAAGACCGTGGTGTAGCGCGTGTAGTCGTCGACGACCAGCAGAAAGTACCGCTCGTGGCCCTGTCCCTGGACGCGGGCGGGGCCCCACACGTCCAGGTGGAGTGTCTGCAAGGGAGCCTCTGTGGGAGGGAACGAGGAGGAGTGAGGAGCGGCGCGCTGCCGCCCCTTGACACAGGGAAGACAGGGCGGAGCAGGCGAGGGTGTGAGGGGAGGTAGAACCCTGGGAAGACCAGAGACAAGGTACCGGGAGTGCATGCTGCGAAGACACTGCACTGACGGGCGACCAAGGCGGTGGTGCCAGAGGACAGTCCTGTGTGACAGGGAGCGACACGAGCAGGGAGCCGACAGCTGACCTGACGCAGACGCAGACGCAGCTACCTGAGGAGACTCAGTGGTCAGTGTGTACAAGTCCGACCCCAGCTGCCAAGTGAAGGTAGCTAGGTGACGTCCTGTCTGCGCAAACGTGCAGTGCGTCACACGCTCGTAGGCCGGGGTGAACTGGTGAACACCCGCGTCCTGGAGTGCGGAACCTGCCACCAAGTTCGTAGAGAACGAGGGGAGGTAGAGGCCCGACAGCGTGCCAGACGGGACAGCAGGACAAGGGAGGGCAGTGGTGGAGGTCGCAAGGACCGGACCCCTTGAGGGGTCAGCCAGAGAGACAGCAACCGGTCGAGGAAGCTCGAGGGCAGTGCGGTCACGAAAGAAACAGCGAGAAGCATCCGAGTCCAGTGTGAAGGTGTGCAGTGCCTCAGTGGGTGCGGCACCAGCAGACGTAGACGCACTAGCACCTAGGGCAGCAGCCTCAATAGGACCTAGAGCAGCAGACGTGCTAGCACCTAGAGCTGCAGCCTCACTGGTCCCAATGCTCGGGTCAGGCGGTACACTCAGGTAACAGTCACCCTCAGCACTAATAGTCAATGCATACATAGCAGCAAGGATAGCATCATAATCAAGAGCAAAGATATCAATCCCCTTCTTAAGCAGATCAGCCCAACGGGGCAACTCAGAGGCGTCAGGAAACTACTCGCGCCAGGCGTCATCTAGGCGAAAGAAACAGCGCTGCGCCGTGTGAAACTTCCCACAAGTCTGGCCAGTGCAGCCACCTGTGCGGATGACATACGGGCAGGTACCCCCTCCCCCAGACCCCCCACGCTGAGAGTACCACTCACGGAGCTGCTGGGGCGAGGGAGTCTCGCCGGGGCGCTGCTGCTGCTGCCTCTGGCCACCGCCAAACACCCCACGCTGCACCGCTCCACCGCGCCCGCCACCCGCTCCACCGCCACCACCACTGCCACCACTACCTCCACCACCCCCTCCACCGCCGCCGCCGCCACCACCCCCTGTGCCGCCACTGACCCCACCACCACCCGCGCCACTCCCACTCCCGCCACCACCCCCGCCCCCCCCACCTCCTCCACCGCCGCCGCCCCCACCTCCACCTCCACCACCCCTGCCCTCCTTGCCCCTGCCGCCCTTGCGCCGCCCACTAGGAGCAGACGCGGCCCCGACCCCCTCAGTTCCGAGGTAGTCAACAGCAGCAGCAGATGCAATGGAGGGGAGGAGGGGGGAGGGAGAGCACCCCTCAAAGAAGGGGGTGCGGGGGTCACCACGAGAGGCACCTACAACTACAATGCTCTTCTCAGCTGCTAGGAGCTCCTTCTCGAGGAGGTCGATAGTGAGGTCAGTGGGGGAGAGGGCGAGAAACTGGTCCCTGACTGTGCGAAGGGAGTCAGGGAGGCGGGTGACAAGGTGCTACGGTGTGAGGTACATCGGGGGGGGGGGTTCTTGGCAAGGAAATCGTGGGGGACCGCGGCAAGGTAGTGGAGGTCACTGGTACGGAGATGGGTGATGAGGTCAGCTACAGTGGCAAAGGCGGACAGGTCAGGGAAGAGGTAGGGCACTGAGAGACGGCCTATAGCAGTAGTGGCAGGGGAGGAGTAGCGCGCGACTACTGCGTCGTACAGCTCCTAGGCGGTCTTATGCTGTCCGAAGTGCTCGCGCTCATCTAACGGTAGGTGTCTGCGAACGGCTAGGTGAGCGTGAGCATCGCGGGTCTGCCACTAGGAGCGAGCAGTGCTGTCAGAAGTAACGGGAGGTGCAGGAGCAGCGACGGACGTGTGGTCATAGAGGGAAACATCGTCCTTGACAGTGATCTGGAGGTACAGGTGCAGGTCATCAAGCCAGACATCGAACTTAATCGGGCGGCCCTCGGCGTCAAAGGTGAGAACAGTGGGACTGGCCATAGTGGCAGTAGCAGCAGTAGTAGCAGTAGCAATAGTAGTAGCAGTAGGAGCAGGTAGGGCGGCGAGACTCGGTCAGGGCGGCGCGACTCGGGCGGCGCGACTCGGGCGGCGCGGCTCGGGTGGGTAAGGCGGCGCGACGGCGGGCCTAGGCTCGGTGCGTGGCGGCGTCTAGGTTGCGGCTGCGCGCGGGCCGCAGCTGCGTTCTAGCGGCGGCTAAGCGCGAGCTGCAGCAGCCGACGCGCGATCGCCGCGGCGCGCTGGCTGGCTCCTGCGGGCGAGGGCTGTGGGTCGCGTGTCGGCCTAGGCGCGAGCGGGGCCTACGGGCGACGGCCTGCTGGGGCTCGCGAGAAAATTTCGGGCCGCCCTAGGCGGCGGATTTCCTACGCACGCACTAAAACGGCGGGGCCGCGCTCGGGCCGCTAGCGAGCTGCACACGGGCAGCGTGAGAGGAGAGCGCACGAGGGCGCACTAGGAGAGAGGCGCACGAGGGCGCTAAAAAAAAAAGAGGGCGCACGAGGGCACCACTAGCGGAATGGTGGGCCCTTAGGTCTAGAACCTATAGCTCTTAATACCATGTCAGAAACAAGAAGTGGTTGGATTACAAGTAGCAAACCCTAGATTTGTGTACCCCCTAAAGGCTAACCCACGATAGCCTACACAACAATAACACATATAGTGTTCGACACGAAGTACGGCCGCGGCCGTGAAGTGCCCCCAGTGTCAGAATGTTATAATTGTCTAGCCTGCAGTGGGGAACTCTATAGCGAGTACATCCCAATTAGGGTTTCCTATATGTATGCCAACTACCGCTAGTGCAATCCCTCCTTTCTTCATTCTTACTTTCTACTGCTAGTTCTGACATGCTATCAGAGCAGGTCGACCCTCCTGGGTCGATCCTGTGGGTGGGCCCACCACCTCACTGCTTCCGCTGCTACTGCTACTCTGTGTGTTGCACGCCCCGTGGCGTGCGACGGATTTTTCATCCCACCGCGCGCTCGGAGCGTGCGGCGGTTTTCTGCCCGCCGTGCGCCCCGAGGCACGCGGCGGTTTTCTGCGCGCAGTGCGCCCCGAGGCGCGCGGCGGCTTTCTGCCCCGTCACTCCGCGCGTCGCTCTTGGGAGGCGCTGCGACGGGCGACGGGGACCCGCGCGTCGCCCCCCGTCGCCCGTCGCGACCTGCGTAGGGCTGCGCCAGGCCAGGGCGCGCCTCGGGCTGCGCGCGGTTCGTACGGGCTGGGCCAGGCCCGTGGGCGCCCTGTTTCCTCTTCCCCTGAGCTGCCCGCTGTCCCCCGTGCTTCTGACGGCGCCCCACCCTTGCTGCTGCCCGTTCTCCTGAATTAGGGTTTGGGGTGCGGGGTATGGGGGTGCAGTTTTTGTGTGCCGTCCCCTGCTCCTCCTCCTCCTCCGTCTCCCAGTGCTGCAGCTGCCGTTGAGGGGGGTGGATCTGTTGGAGCCGTCAGAGTGGTACTAAGGGGTGAAAGGGGAGTGGAGCTAGGGGTGAAGCAGGGGGTGTGTGTCAGGGGGGGTGGGACTGTTTGGGGAGGCTGAGAGGAGGCTGCCGTCTTGTCGTCCGCAGCACTTGTAGTCCGGGGCGCTGTCTTGATAGCCCAGAGAGCCTGCTGCGCCTGTCGTCCGTGGGTACGTTGCTCCTGTAGCTCCTCGTAGCCAGTGAGCCAGTTACTCCACTAGTCCGGGGCGCTGTCTCGGTAGCCACTGTGCCAGCCGCTCCTGTTGCCCGTGTCTCTGCAGCTTCAGCCGTCGTCTCCCATCTTCTCTCCTCTCACAGTCCCTCCTCCTCCTCACTTGCCTGCTGTGACTACCACTAGCTTTGCTCATAATTGTGAACTACTGCTATGCTTGCTCATTGTGCTGATTACACCCCACTTTGGCTATGGGGGTGTGTCAGAATGTTATAATTGTCTAGCCTGCAGTGGGGTACTCTATAGCGAGTACAACCCAATTAGGGTTTCCTATATGTATGCCAACTGCTGCTAGTGCAATCCCTCCTTTCTTCATTCTTACTTTCTACTGCTAGTTCTGACACCCAGAAGCAGCAAAGATAGCACCAGAACCTCCACCAGCACCAGCAGCACCACCAGCAGCTCCAGAACCTCCAGCAGCAGTAGGGCCTCCAGCGGGCGGTACCTCAACACCAGGAGCTCCACTCCGGAGGCTGCAGCACCGAGTGTACCACTCACGCAGCCGCTAAGGGGAGGGAGGCTCTGGCTGCGACACTGCACCCGCAAGACCACTAGCCCCTACTCCAGCAGACCCCCCAGCTCCAGTAGCCCACGACGGAGACTGTAACGCTAGGAGTACCACTCACGCAGCTGCTGTGAAGAGGGAGCGCCAGCAGGCGCAATACGGTCAGTCTCAGAACCCCTAGCCTCAGCGCCTCTAGGCGCAACACCCCCATTCGCAACACCTCCAGGCTCAGTACCTGCAGTCTCCGCACCTCTAGGCTCAGCACCCCCAGTCTCCGCACCCCCAGATTCAGCACCCCCAGTCTCCGCACCCCCAAGCTCAGCACCCCCAGTCTCAGTGCCCCAAGACCCAGCACCACCAGGCTCAGCACCTCGCGCAGGACCAGAATCAACAGCTACCTCGAGAGGCTCGACCGGGTCTACCTGGGAAACACCTGAGGGAGCAGCACCCTGGGGAGGAAGGGGGTCTACCGACGGGACACGTGGGGTAAGGAAGAGCGGGGCAGTGCGGTAGGGGAAGAGACGGTAAAAGGGTACCGACTCGTCAAAGGTGACGTCCTGAGAGGCAAAGACATGGCGCGAGGTGGGGTGGTAAAACTGCCAGCCAGGTGCGTCAGGGACAAAGCCAAGGAAGACACAGGGAACGGCACGGGAGGAGAGCTTGTCCGCGGACGTATCGCGGACAAAGGCTCGACATCCCCAGATTCGGAACACCGACGCATCGCCAACCTCCCCCGTCCAATGCAGGGTAGGCGAGGTCTCCGGAACAGAGACACGGGGCCAGAGGTTGAGCTGATGCGCGGCGTACTGTACTGCAAACGGCCACAGGAAATGGGGGACAGCCGCATGGATCATGGAGGTACGAGCGACCTCCATGACAAGACCAATGCGGCGCTCAGCAATCCCATTCTTCTGCGGAGAGGCCGGGAGAGTGAACGTCTGGCGAATGCCGTGCTCCGCACAGTAGGCTGCCAAGAGGTCAGAGGAAAACTCGCCACCTCTGTCAGAGTGCAGACGTAAGACAGGAAAGTCCGACCGGAACCGCTCGCGGAGCTGGAGACGAGCAGCGCGGATCCAGGGGATCAAGACATCAGGGACCTCATCCTTGGTACGCAAGGGGAAGACCGTGGTGTAGCGCGTGTAGTCGTCGACGACCAGCAGAAAGTACTGCTCGTGGCCCTGACCCCGGACGTGGGCGGGGCCCCACACGTCCAGGTGGAGAGTCTGCAGGGGAGCCTCTGTGGGAGGGAACGAGGAGGAGTGAGGAGCGGCGCGCTGCCGCCCCTTGACACAGGGAAGACAGGGAGGAGCAGGCGAGGGCGTGAGGGGAGGTAGAACCTTGGGAAGACCAGAGACAAGGTACCTGGAGTGCATGCCGCGAAGGCGCTGCACTGACGGGTGACCAAGGCGGTGGTGCCAGAGGACAGTCCTGTGTGACAGGGAGCGACACGAGCAGGGGGCCGACATCTGACCTGACGCAGACACAGACGCAGGTGCAGACGCAGACGCAGCTACCTGAGGGGACTCAGTGGTCAGTGTGTACAAGTCCGACCCTGGCTGCCGAGTGAAGGTAGCCAGGTGACGACCCGTCCGCGCACACGTGCAGTGCGTCACACGCTCGTAGGCCGGGGTGAACTAGTGAACACCCGCGTCCTGGAGCGCGGAACCCGCCACCAAGTTCGTAGAGAACGAGGGGAGGTAGAGGCCCGACAGCGTGCCAGACGGGACAGCAGGACAAGGGAGGGCAGTGGTGGAGGTCGCAAGGACCGGACCCCCTGAGGGGTCAGCCAGGAAGACAGCAACCGGTCTCCGAAGCTGCTGTAGGGCAGTGCTTTTGCGGAAGAAACAGCGGGAGGCACCGGAGTCCAGTGTGAAGGTGTGCAGTGCCTCAGTAGGTGCGGTACCAGCAGACGTAGACGCACTAGCACCTAGGGCAGCAGCCTCACCAGGACCTAGAGCAGCAGACGCACTAGCACCTAGAGCTGCAGCCTCACTGGTCCCAATACCCGACTCGGGCGGCGCGGCTCGGGTGGGTAAGGTGGCGCGACGGCGGGCCTAAGCTCGGTGCGTGGCGGCGTCTAGGTTGCGGCTGCGCGCAGGCCGCAGCTGCGTTCTAGCGGCGGCTAAGCGCGTGCTGCAGCAGCCGACGCGCGATCGTCGCGGCGCGCTGGCTGGGACCTGCGGGCGGCGGCTGTGGGTCGCGCGTCGGCCTAGGGGCGAGCGGGGCCTACAGGCGACGGCCTGCTGGGGCTCGCAGGAAAAATTCGGGCCGCCCTAGGCGGCGGATTTCCTACCCGCACGCTAAAACGGCGGGGCCGCGCTCGGGCCGCTAGCAAGCTGCACACGGGAAGCGTGAGAGGAGAGCGCATGAGGGCGCACTAGGAGAGAGGCGCACGAGGGCGCTAAAAAAAGGGCGTACGAGGGCACCTCTAGCGGAATGGTGGGCCCTTAGGTCTAGAACCTAAGCTCTTAATACCATGTCAGAAACAAGAAGTGATTGAACTATGAAACATTTGAGTACAAGTATGAAACCCTAGAGTTGTGTACCCCCTAAAGGCTAACCCACTATAGCCTACACAGCAATAACACATATATATTGTTTGACAGTATCGGCTGCAACTTCCCTACCAGTCGTTCTCGTGACGACTTCATGAGCTGGCAGGTGGGACACGATGCCACGTGTAGTTGTATGTCGGTTGACATTTCGGGCCAATAATAGTACCGCTACAGCTGCTGTCGTGTTTTTTTTACCCCGACATGTCCTGAGGTAATCTCGTCGTGTGCCTCTTGTACCCGTAGTAGGGTGTAGCCCAGTACCCAGATGCGATCAGTGCCGGCTTTTACGTAGTACAACCCTCTTGCTGCTGCGAACTGCTGCGAGTTGTGTCCCATGAAGAATGGTTCTGTCTGGTGGCCATGGCTAAACAATCATGTGAGCAGTGGGCTGATCAGGGCGAGTAGTAGTGCGTGTATTTGGGCAGTCGCGCAGGTCAGTGCGTCGGCGATGTTGAAGGCACCATTTTGTAGGTCACCGTGTAGTGGAAGTTTGACTCCAGGTCGAGCCAGCGGATCTGTCATGGGTTGAGGTGGGGCGCACGCTGGTGCTGTAGTGAGCGGTGAACCGTCCATACTATCACGTCTGCACCAGTCAAGTAATAGTGCCACACTTTGAATGCGTGCATGATCGTGAGCATTTCACGGTCCTGTATTGGGTAATTCTTCTCAGGCGGATGAAGCTTCCGTGACTCGTATGCGATGGGTTGCATGACATCACCGAAGTCCTATAGTAGTACGGCCCCAATGGCGATGATGTCCCTAGCGTCAGTAACCACTTCAAATGGGCAGTGCAGGTCGGCAATGCATAGTACGGGCGGCAAACACATAATATTATTAAGGGCAGAGAAGGCAGCATGGTCTTTCTTCCCTCTTCCATGGTAATTCCTTCAGTGGGGCAGTTAACCGTGCCATGCCAGGGAAAAACCGTCGCACATAATCAACAAGGAAGTAGCGAAGAGCAATATGCTTCGTTCTGTGCTCCAGTCTGTGCTCCCGACACAAGGCCAGCATGGCCTTGTTGTCTACGTACAGAACTGGAGGAGAATGAGGCGGCTCTCCTAGGTCAGTCAGCAGGTAGGTGAGCCAGCGTAGCTCCTGTGCAGCCATGGCCCCCGCGTAGATCTCAGCCTCACAGCTGGAGCCGAGAACAGAAGACGAGCGGGTAGACCGCCACGAAACAGAGCCGGAGCCAAGGCTGAAGGTGTAACCCTGTTACGACCGCTGCGTAGCCTGGTTGTTAGCCCAAGAAGCGTCTGCGTGACCTGTGAGGACCACTGGACGTCGCCCTCCAAGCACTAGCCCCATGCCCGACGTACTGCACAAGTAGCGCAACACCCTCTTTGCTGCAGCCATGTGCTCTGGTCGGTGTCTCCCAGGAGCAACATAGCGTGCGAGAATGCTAAAAGGGTATGCAAGGTCAGGTCGTGTGTAGGTCATCAGGTACATGAGGCAGCCAACAAGCTCTGGGTACGGGCCACTCGACTCTACGGACTCATCCGAAGGCAGAGCTGAGAGCGAGTGGCGAGTAGGCAGAGGAGTGGCCTGAGGCGAGGAGTACGTGAAGCCGAAGCGCTGAAGGACCTGCTGCACCATGTGTGACTGAGTCAGGGTAATGGTGCGCTGTGCTCTGTCCCAAGTGATCTACAAGCCAAGGTAGCTGCGCAGTTCACCCAGGTCTCTGCACGTGTGTCTCTACTACAACTCGGACTTCACGTGGGTGAGTCCTGCAGTGTCAGCAGTGGCAAAGACCAAGTCGTCGACGTACACGAGGATGTAGAACGGCGGCAAGGAGGTGTCGGTGCGCAGAAACAGCGACGGGTCGGCAGTAGATGGAGCAAACCGAAGAGCCGCAAGTGTAGTCCTCATTGTGTCGTGCCACTCACGGGGCACCTAGCGGAGACCGTAGACTGGCCGCCTGAGGCTCCACTGGGTACCAGGAGGAAACGACCCAGTGAAGCCAGGTGGGCGGCGCAGCCAGATCTCGTCGTGCAGGCTGCCCTACAGGAAAGCTGTGCTGAAGTCAAGAGGGTGAAGCTTGTAGTCGCGCTGAGCGGCTATGTGCAGCAGCACACGAAGAGTGGTCATCTTCGGGGTGGGAGAGAAGGTCTGAAAGTAGTCAACTCCCTGCCGCTGACTGAAGCCTCGAGCCACGTAACGCGCCTTGAAGACAGGCGGAGAACCCGGCGGCCGCTTCACCCTGAAAATCCACATGCCACTGACGATGTTCGCCCCAGGTGGGGGAACCTCGTCGACGTAGGTGCCTGTGGACTTCCAGGAAGCCATCTCTGCGTCCATGGCTGACTGCCACTGAGAGGAGTAGGGACCCTCGATCGCCTCAGCGTATGATCGAGGAGTCGGGATGTCTAGTGCATCTGAGTCTCCCTCAGGGGCAATCAGCGTGGACACGAGATGAGGCAAAGCAGCAGCAAAACACGGGAACTCCTCCTGCCTGTCCTCAAGGACGTCCGTGCTAAGAGCACACTCACCCCCGACGGACGGAGGATAGACAGACTCAGACTCAGCAACTAGACTAGCAGCGTAGTCTAGACGATAACGAGCAGCAAAGTCGACAAGCTCATCAACTAAGGCAGACGCAGTAGTGGACTCAAAAGAAGGGTCAGTGACAGTAGTAGCCAGGAGACGCGTGACAGTAGGACTGGCAGCACGAAGAGAGTCAGACTCAGGGTCAGCAAGAGTACGAAGAGAGGGATCTGGAGGGGACGGCAACGGGAAACGAAGAGGAGCAGTGGAAGGACGCAGTGCCATCTGGTGTGTGCCGGGGACCGCAGGAGGACGCGGACGCGGAGCACGACCAGTAGTGCAAGCAGCATGAACAGGCGACGCAGGACGAGATGCAGGCTCACGACGCTGAGCAAGACCTCCAGTAGGACCAGTGTAGGGAGAAGGAGCAGGCAGGGGGGAAGCGGGCTGTAACTGTGACCGCGACGGGACAGGCTGTGGACACGCTAAGGGAGGAGCAGGACCAGTAGAGGGCGCAAGACCAAGAACCTGCTCAAGGAGTGGAATGAAGTACGGCCTCGGCCACGCAGCGCCTCCAGAACCAGCAGGGACAGCACCAGTACCCCCAGCGGCAGCACTAGCGCGAGCAGCACCTCCAGCTCCAACAGCGCCAACTCCAGCACCCTCAGAAGCACCAGCGCCAACAGAACCACCAGCCAACACCCCCAGCAGCTCCAGTAGCTCTAGCAGCACCTCTAGCAGGACTCCCAGTCCCAGCAGCTCCAGAACCGCCAAGACGAGCACCTCCAGGACCAGCAGCAACAGTAGTGCCTCCAGCTCCAGTAGCACGGCTCCAGCGCCGGGTAAACCACTCTCGCACCTCCTGCAGAGAGAGTAGCTCCTAGACGGGCAGAGGAAAACTCCCCGCCTCTGTCAGAGTGCTGACGTAGAACAGGAAAGTCCGAGCCGAAACTCTCTCTGAGCTGGAGACGAGCTGCGCGGATCCAGTCGATCAACACCTTAGTGACGTCACCCTTGCTGTGCAGGGGGAACACAGTGGTGTAACGAGAATAGTCGTCAACCACCAACTGGAAGTAACGCTCGTGACCCTAGCCACGAACGCGCGCGAGGCCCCACACGTCCATGTGAAGAGTCTGCAGCGGAGCCTCTATCAGAGGAAACTCGGAGGAGTGAGGAGCGGCGCGCTGCTGCCCCTCGACGCAGGGGACGCAGGTAGGGGCCGGCCCCGGAGGTAGGGGAGGTAGGGACCGGGGGAGACCAGAGACAAGGACACGGGAGGCCATGCCTCGGAGACGAGGCAGGGAGGGGTGACCAAGGCGGTGGTGCCAAAGGAGAGTCTGGTGGGACAGGAGACGACACGAGCAGGGCGCAGACTCAGGACCAGACATGACTCGACGCAGCTACTTGACCAGACCCAGCAGCAGGAGGAGACTCAGTGGTCAGTGTGTACAGGCTCGACCCCGGCTGACGGGTAAACGTGGCCAAGTGACGGCCTGTCCGAGCATAGGTACAGTGGGTCACTCGCTGACTCGCAGGAGTGAACTGGTGAACCCGCTGACCGGCAACGGGGCCGCAAAGGGGCCGCGACGGGCCTAGAGGGGCGACGACGGGGCCGTGAGAGGGGCCGTGAGGGGCCGCGAAGGGGGCCGCTAGGGGCCTGAGGAGGGCGCGACGGGCCGCTAAGGGCTAGGGACGCGACGGGAGGGAGGGCACACAGGGCGCGACTCGGGCAGGAGAGAAGCGCGCTCCGAGCAGGAAAAAAAAAATTCAGTGGTGGGCCCTTAGGAAACGTTCCCACTCGGGAACCTGCTCTATACCATGTGAGAAATGAGGAATGATTGCATTGAGCAGCATGAGGAGTACAAGTAGGAAACCCTAAAGTGTTGTACCCCATATGAGCTACTCCACTACAGCCTACACAGACTACAGCATATAAGTTTGACAAACGGTATCGGTGTGGCGAACGGCGACGAACTGGGTCGGATGGATTTTTTTCTCGTGTAAGTGATCTAACTGCTTCCTCATTTTGTCCAGCCCGGGTTGTATCTGTCTGAATTGTCGTTGTAACGTTGGTTGTGCCCCCGATTTTAATTCTATGTGGTGGCCGTGCGGTCGCTGACGTGGCAGTCCCTCCGGTAAGTCGTTGGGAAAAATCCCGGCGTACCGTTTCAGTAATTCCTATAGTTCGGGCAGTACGGCTGGCAGCAACGTTTGAAAATCGCATGGCTCTTAGGTATCCCCACTTCCATGATGTCCACTGCGTACACGTCAGCTCCTAAAGAAACAGCCCGTTTCATCGTGATGGCGTTGACGTGGACCGATGAAGACTCATGCGACTACCAGCGAGGTAATGCAACACAGTAAACGCCGCTTCATACAATGCAGCCACCTGTCGTGCAGTCAATTCGTGGCTTATACCGTCGCAGCCAATCACGTCTGAGTAAAATGTTGGTTCCATCCAGCGTTGTCGCGAGCATTTCCTGTGTAAACCCGAACATTCCCCCGCAGCAAGACTTCACTCTCGCCACATTTTCCCGTATTGCCAGTTGCGTGCCGTCGACTAAGCGCGCGTCGATCTCCAGTAAGCAGGGACTAAGTGTCAGCTGCCAATTCCTCGCGTTTATTGTATTAACCAAGCGTTGGCTAGCCCCACTGTCAATAAACACTTTCACATTGTCCCCTATGTCTTCCCTTGAATCAGTACTGGGCTTCTGTCGTTGTACCTGTCGAAATATGTTTGTCATATTTTATAACTGCTTGTAGTTGTAGTGTAGTTATTGTACTTTGTAGGTGGTGCACCAACTTTGTTTCCTATGCTATATGTTTCTTGAAACCTATAGTGAAACCCATTTCTCCAATTTCTCTCTTCCAACTCACTCGATACCTCGCCTAGGGAAACCTACTCGACACCTAAGTTCGGGCCTAGGCTCCTAAGCCTAGGCCCCACCTTTCAACTTAATTCCTTTTACTCTCGACATGTTATCGGAGCTAATTTCGTTCTGGCTTGTTGGCCCGCTCTACACTTCCGCTGCTAAGATTTTCCGGTCGCGCGCCTAGGGCGCGTGACGATTTTGTTTTTACCTTGTCCCGCCCACGGGCGTGTGACTCCTTCCCTGCCCGTCGCGCGCCCCGTGGCACGCGATGGTGCCCTTCAACTGCCCATCGTGCGCCCCGTGGCACACGATGGTGCCCTGCTCGTCGTGCGCCCCGAGGCACACGATCGGGCCCTTTCTATTATCCTACCCGTCGTGCGCCCCGTGGCACTGGCACGCGACGGGCCTTTCCGCCCCTGCTCTCCCTGAAGCCGCCCCTGACCCATCTGCACCGACACCTTTTCGCCGCTCTGCGGCTTTCTTCCTGCCCACCCCCCTCCTCCTTTGTCTCCTTGCAGCCGTGGGGAGGAGGGTATGGGGGTGGAGGGTGTTGGAGTGTGGGGTCAACTCTCTCCCTTCCCCTCCTCCTTCTTTCAGTCCCACCGCTGCAGCTGCCGCTGGGGGGGGAGGGTGTGAGGATGTGGGGGAGCAGGGGGAGTGGTACCGGGGTGGCGGGTGTGAGGCAACATGCAGCCATCCCTCCACCTCTCCTCTCTTCCCCCCTTCTCTGCTGCTCCTGCAGCAGTGTGGGGGAGGGGAAGGAGGAGGGTGAGGAGATGGAGGGGGTAACTCTTTAATGTTAGCCCGCCTGCATTACCTGCTGTTGCTTGTGATTATTTTGCATGGTGTACCCCCTCAGGGGGCATAACTACATTTCTACCTACAAGCATTATGGGGGCGTGTCGAAATATGTTTGTCATATTTTATAACTGCTTGTAGTTGTAGTGTAGTTATTGTACTTTGTAGGTGGTGCACCAACTTTGTTTCCTATGCTATATGTTTCTTGAAACCTATTGTGAAACCCATTTCTCCAATTTCTCTCTTCCAACTCACTCGATACCTCGCCTAGGGAAACCTACTCGACACCTAAGTTCGGGCCTAGGCTCCTAAGCCTAGGCCCCACCTTTCAACTTAATTCCTTTTACTCTCGACAGTACCCGCCTATTCAGCCGAGCCCGATCGATTGTGTGAATCGGTACGATCACTCGGTGAGGGTCAGTGGGGTCGGGCGAGCAAAGAGTCTCGTTAGTAGTAGGCCCGTACTCTACTGACTGCTCGCGTCTCCGTGCCTTGCAGACTCCCTCCCCTGCTCTGCTCCTTGACGTCTTAGCTCTTCTAGGCATTCGATCTTGCGATGGCTAGGCTTGTTGCACGCAAACATCTCCATTTGCCGCAACGACGTAAACCGTGGCGTGCTCAGTCGTTCCCCGAGTACGTAGTCCGTAGTGGTAGGGCCTCGGCCTCGGTCGTCGCATAATGTCGATTTTCTCGGCAAGCACCAGGATTTCATTGAAATTCGAAATATTGCGTAGGAGAATTTCCTGCGCGATTTTCCAACTTCAAGCCGACGGCGTAGTGATCTACTCACTCCTCTATATGCACGTAGCCGACATGTTTGCACAGCGCGAGGAAGCCGCTGGTGTAGTCTTGAATCGATCCACGCTGCCTCTAAGTGCGCAGCCTCTGGCATGCTGAGATCGCGTACAGCAGCAGCCGTTGTTCGCCAGTTACTACTAACGCGGCTTCGCCAACTTCGCGCGCACTGTTTTACCAAACCTTGCACTGCTGGCCTGGCCGAGTCAGCCCACGCTTCGGGACTAGCCCAAACCTCGATGTCAGCCTACCACTAGCTAGCTCGTACGCACCGCGTAACCGTTGCATATTTTTGCATATAAGTATTCGCTCATACCTTCGCTCATAATTTGTACTCGTTTCGATCCTCGCTACTTCGATTCATTGCACCCGTAACACTTGGTATTCAGAGCCTCTTTTCTTTTCGGATCGCGCATCTCCGGACCCAGAGAAATCAACTTTTTTATTTTTGCACTCGAAGGGACGCATGCCCCTTAGCGCCTAGGAGCCGCTCTCCTCGGAAAGGGGGGAGCTGAATAGCAAAAACAGACCAAGCAGCAGGGAAACTCTGGGAGTCAGTAGCAGACGGGCCCTCTACTGACAGGTCACGCCGCTCGCCCGACCCAACCGACCCTCACCGAGTGATTGTGCCAATTCACGCAATTGACCACAACCAGCCGAATAAGGAGGGTACATCGGTAGACAGCCCCATACTGCTAAACGGGAAAATACAGACGGACTTAGTTGAAATCTTCGTAGACGGTGGGGCTTGCCACAGCCTGATCAACACCGCAACAACACGGAGACCGAAACTGCCACTGGATAGATGTTTACTAAAGATCGACGTACGACTGGTCGACGGCACGCCACTTGCGATACGGGAACGTGTGGACCGAGTTCGGATTCGATGCGGGTGTAACTATACCTTTATTCAAGAAATGCTCGCAACGACCCTCGACTGAACAGGCATTTTACTCAGGCGTGATTGGCTGCGATGACACAATCCACGAAACGACTGGACGACGGGTGATTGCACCGTGTGCGTGAATGGTAACAACTTTGCCTTACTTCGCTGGAGCTTGCCTGATTCTTCGTCGGTGCGAGTCATCGCGATCACGATGAAACGCGTCGTAGCGGCAGGAGCTGACGTGCATGCGGTTGACATTCGGGAAGCCGAGGCAGCAAACAAACCGAGTGGTTTGCAGAAACTGCTCGCCGACGTACCGGATGACTTGGCAGCGCTATTGAAGCAGTACAGCGGGATATTTCCGGATGACCTACCAGAGGGACTGCCACCTCAGTGACCGCACGACCACAGGATAGAACTAGAACCGGGGGCACAGCAGACAGTACAGCGACAGTTCCAACTGACCCAACCCGAACAGGACGAACTTCGGAAGCAGCCGGATTACCTGCTCAAGAAAAAGTTCATTCGCCCGAGTTCGTCACCCTTCACCGCACCGATTCTGTTCACACCGAAAAAAGACGAGGGATTTTGCATGTGCATAGACTACCGCGCACTGTACCGAGTTACCATAAAATCCAGTTACCCCATCCCGCGAGCTGACAAACTGAATGACCACCTTTGCACAGCCCGGGTTTTTTCCAAAAAATGACCTTCGAGGAGGTTACCACCAGATCCGCGTCAACCCGCCCGACTGCTCGAACCCACTACGAATCATTCGAATACACGGTAACGCCCTTCGGACTGACCAACGCCCCTGCAACCTTCCAAATGGCCATGAATGAAGCCTTCCGCCCGCTTTTAGATAAGTGCCCAATCGTCGACTTAGACGACCTACTGATCTACAGCCCAGACAAAGCACAGCACCTACAGGACATCAAAGTTGTTTTTCAAATACTTAGTGAGAACCGCCTACTAACCAAAGCCTCCAAGTGTGAGTTTCTACATGACAGACTGGAGTTTTTGGGGCACA
The DNA here is from genome assembly GCA_948144175.1 of Closterium sp. NIES-65. Lineage (NCBI taxonomy): Eukaryota > Viridiplantae > Streptophyta > Zygnematophyceae > Desmidiales > Closteriaceae > Closterium > Closterium sp. NIES-65. The sequence continues at coordinate 1,622,417 of CANXME010002528.1, forward strand.
TAATTTCAGCCAATGGAGTGGAAATAGATCAGGAAAGTTCGCGACGATTCAAGCATGGCACGCGCAAACCAACTTGACTGAGTTGCAGAGTTTTCTGGGGTTCGTCAACTACGTGCGACGGTTCGTCCCCGACATGGCGAAATTGATTGCCGCATTGACCGACCTGCTGAGGAAGGGGGTTGAGTACACGTGGGGGGAGAAAGAGCCAACTACCTCCCTCAAAAACATTTTGTTCTTACCGCCCGTGCTTCACATCGCAGATCCTCACCGTCCATTCCAGCTTATCACCGACGCAAGTGACATCGCTGTGGGAGCAGTACTGTTGCAGGACTTTGAGAACGGCCTTCAGCCAATCGTGTACGAGTCCCGCAAGCTTCACCTGCCCGAGCGCAACTATCCGATACACGACCGCGAGATGTTGGCGATCGTGCACGCGTTCAAAGTATGGCGCTGCTACCTGACAGGAGCCGACGTGACAATACAGACACACCATCGCGCACAACAATACCTTCGCGCACTACGGACAGAATCACTGGTTGGACTATCTGGAGTCAAACTTCCACTACACCGTCGCGTACAAAAAGGGAGCGTCGAATATCGCTGATGCACTCACCTGTCAGAATTAGGAACGAAGAATGACTAGAAACACAGCAGTACAAGGTTAGTATATGCAAAACCTAATTGGGCTGTACCCCTTGAGGAGTGCCCCACTACAGCCTAGAGCATAGTTCTGACACACCCCCATAGGCAAAGTGGGGGACAAGCAAGAGAACGAAGCAAGATCAAGCCCAGGGTGGATCACAACGTCACCACACATTCTGAGCACAAGCAAATGGCCACAAGGCCAGTTCAAATGCAGAGACCACGTGTGAAGATATCAACAGTGTTGGCCCGAGAGGCCACGTAAGCAAGACGAAGCTGATCACGCTGCTGCAACTCTTGAGCAAGGAAGTAACGCAGAGCGATGTGCTTCGTCTTGTGTTCCAGTCTGTGCTCCTGACACAAGGCAATCGTGGCCTTGTTGTCGACGTACAAAACTGGAGGAGAATGAGCCGCCTCTCCCAGGTCGGTCAGCAGGTAGGTGAGCCAGCGTAACTCCTGTGCAGCCATGGCCTCTGCGTAGATCCCAGCCTCATAGCTGGAGCTGAGAACAGAAGACGGGCGGGTAGACCGCCACGATACAAAGCCGGAAACAAGGCTGAAGGTGTAACCCTGTGACGACCGCTGCGTAGCCAAGTTGTTAACCCAAGAAGCGTCTGCGTGACCAGTGAGGACAACTCGACTCCGTCCTCCAAGCACGAGCCCCATGCCCGACGTACTGCACAAGTAGCGCATCACCCTCTTAGCGCCCCTCTAGTACTCTGGTCGGTGCCTCTCGAGTGCAACGTAGCGTGCCACGATGCTAAGAGGGTAAGCAAGGTCAGGTCGAGTGCAGGTCATCAGGTACATGAGGCAGCCCACAAGCTCTGGACATGCCACTCGGCTCTACGGACTCATCCGAAGGCAGAGCTGAGAGTGAGAGACCAGTAGGCAGAGGAGTGGCCTGTGGCGAGGAGTACTGGAAGTTGAAGCGCAGAAGGGCCTGCTGCAACATGTGTGACTGACTCAAGGTAATGGTGCGGCGTGCTCTGTCCTGGATGATCTACAAGCCAAGATAGCTGCGGTCTGTGCATGTGTGTCTCTTCTGCAGCTTCGACTTCACTAGAGTCAGTGCCTCAGTATCAGCAGTGGCAAAAACCAAGTCCTCGATGTACACAAGGATGTAGAACGGCGGCAGCGAAGTGTCGGTGCGTAGAAACAACGACGGGTCAGCAGTAGAGGGAGCAAACCCAAGAGCCGCAAGGGTCGTCCTCAGTGTATAGTGCCACTCGCAAGGCGCTTGGCGGAGACCGTAGACTGGCCGCCGGAAGCTCCATTAGGTACCAGGAGGAAACAACCCAGTGAAGCCAAGTGAGCGGCACAGCCAGATCTCCTCGTGCAGGCTGCCCTGTAGGAAAGCAGTGCTAAGTCAAGAGAGTAAAGCTCGGAGTCACGCTGAGCGGCAACGTGCAGCAGAACCCGAAGAGTGGTCATCTTCGGGGTCGGGGAGAAGGTCTGGAAGAATTCAACTCCCTGTCGCTGACTGAAGCCTCGAGCAATGTAACGCGCCTTGAAGACAGGCGGAGATCCCGGCGGCCGCTTCACCTTGAAAATCCACATGCCATCGACGATCTTCGCCCCTGGAGGGGGAACCTCGTCAACGTAAGTGCCTATGGACTTCCAAGATGCCATCTTTGCGTCCATGGCTGACTGCCACTGAGAGGAGTAGGGACCCTCTATTGCCTCTGCGTAAGAGTGCGGGGTCGGGATGTCTGGTTCATTCGGGTCTCCCTCAGGTGCAATCAGCATGGATACAAGATGAGGTACAGCATTTGCAAAGCACTCAAACTCCTCCTGCCTGTCCTCAAGGACGTCCGTGGTAAGAGCGCACTCACCCCCGACGGACGGAGGACAGACAGACTCAGACTCAGCAACAAGACTAGCGGCGTAGTCTAGACAACAGCGAGCAGCAAAGTTGACAAGCTCAGCAACTAAGGCAGACGTAGCAGTGGACTCGAAGGAAGGGTCAGTGACAACAGTAGCAAGCAGACGCGTGACGGTAGGGCTGGCAGTACGAAGTGAGTCAGACTTGGCGTCCGGACCGTCAAAAAGGGAGGACGTAGGGGGAGACGGCAGATGGTAACTGCGACTGCAACTGGACACGTGGTGGACACTCGAAGGGAGGAGTGGGAGCAGTAGAAGGCGCAAGACCAAGAACCTGCTGGAGGAGAGGAACGAAGTACGGCCGCGGCCGTGCAGCACCACCAGAACCAGCAGAGACAGCTCCAGCACCCCCAGCTCCAGGGTCTCCAGTTCCAACTCCTGCAGTACCACTAGCTCCAGCACCAGCAGCACCTCCAGCAGAAGCAGATCCAACGCCTCCTGCTCCAACTCCTTCAGTACCACCAGCCCCAACAGCTCCATTACCTACAGTACGAGCACCTCCGGGACCAGCGGCTCGAGTACCTCCAGCAGCTCCAACAGCAGCGGGACCTCCTGCTCCAGCAGCACGGCTCCAGCGCCGAGCAAACCAGTCGTGCAGCTGCGGTGGAGAGACTGGCTCCCGCCAGGACAACATACCCGGAGGACCTCCAGAGGACAAAGTACCTCCAGGCTCATCACGCTCAGGCTCAGCACCCCCAGGCTCCACACTCTCAGGCTCACCACCCCCAAGCTCCGCACCCTCTGACTCAGCAACCCCAGGCTCAGCACCCCCAGGCTCCGCACGCTCAGGCTCAGCACCCCCAAGCCCCGCACCCGTAGGCTCAGCACCCCCTGGCTCCGTACCAGCAGGCTCAGTACCCCTAGCAGTACCAGAGTCGACAGCTACCTCGACAGGCTCGAGAGGGTCTACCTGGGACACAAATGAGGGGGCAGGAACCTGAGGGGGGAGGGGGTCTACCGGAGGAGGACCTGGTGCTAGGAAGAGCGGCGGGGGGGGAAGGGGGGCAGTGCGGTAGGGGAAGAGACGGTAAAAGGGAATCGACTCGTCAAACGTGACGTCCTGAGAGGACAGAACACGGCGCGAGTGGGGTGGTAAAACTGCCAGCCAGGCACGTCAGGGGGGAAGCCAAGGAAGACGCAGGGAACAGCACGGGAGGACAGCTTGTCCGCGGAAGAATCGCGGACAACAGCTCGAGATCCCCAGACACGGAACACAGACGCATCGCCAACCTTCCCCGTCCACCGCAGAGCAGGTGTGGTCTCCGGAAAGGAGACACGGGGCTGGAGGTTGAGCTGATGCGCCGCGTACTGAACCGCGAATGGCCACAGAAAATGGGGAGCAGCCGCATGGATCATGGACGTACGAGCGACGTCCATGACCATGCCAATGCGGCGCTCAGCAATCCCATTTTGCTGTGGGGATGCCGGAAGCGTGAACGTTTGGCGAATGCCCTCCGCACGACAGAAGGCCTGCAGAAGGGCGAAGGAAAACTCTCCACCTCTGTCAGAGAGCCGAAACTCTCGCTGAGCTGGCGACGGGCAGCGCGGATCCAGTCAATCAGCACCTCAGTGACTTCACCGTTGCGACCCAAGGGGAAGACTGTGGTGTAACGCGAGTAGTCGTCAACGACCAACAGGAATTAATGCTCGTAACCCTGTCCACGGACGCAGGCTGGGCCCCACACGTCCATGTGTAGAGTCAGCAGGGGAGCCTCCATTGGAGGGAACTCGGAGGAGTGAGGAGCCGCGCGCTGCCGTCCCTCGACGCAAGGAACGCGAGTAGGGGCAGGCCTCGGTGGGAGGGGAGGGAGAGACCGGGGGAGACCAGTGACAAGGACACGGGAGGCCATACCTCGAAGACGAGGCAGGGAGGGGTGACCGAGGCGGTGGTGCCAGAGGAGAGCCTGGTGTTACAGGAGACGACACGAGCAGGGGGCAGACTCCGGACCAGACCTAGACGCGGCAGCAAACACCTGACCAGACCCGGCTATCTGACCAGACACAGTAACTGGAAAGGACGCAGTAGTCAGGGTGTACAGGCTCGACCCGGGCTGATAGGTAAACGTGGCGAGGTGGCGGCCTGTCCGAGTACACATACAGTGGGTCACCCGCTGACCACCACGAGTGAACTGGTCAACCCACACATCCTGGAGGTCAGCTCCACTCACCAAGTTCGTGGAGAACGAGGGGAGGTGGACGACCCGACAGTGAGCCAGACGGGACGGCCGAACATAGCAAAACCGTGGAGGAGTGTGTAAGGACTGGGCCCCCAGAGGGGTCCGCCAGGGAGATAGCAACCGGTCGACTCAGCGGCGTGAGTGTGGTGCAGTCGCGAAAGAAAGTGCGGGAAGCACCGGAGTCAAGAGTGAAAGTGTGCAAGGCCTCAGCAGGCGCAGTACTTGAGAGAGCAGACTCACCAGCACCTGAAGCAGCAGGCTCACCAGTACCTGGAGCAGCAGACTCACTAGCACCTAGAGCAGCAGCCTCTATACATGGGTCAGGCGGAACACACAGGTAACAGTCACCCTCAGCACTAATAGTCACAGCATACATGGCAACAAGGATAACATCATAATCAAGATCAAAGATAGCAACATCAGACTTAAGCAGATCAGCCCAATGAGGGAGCTCAGTAACAGCAGAAGCGGCTGGCGCTAGCCACCGCCAAAGCCTCCACGCTGCACGGCTCCACCCCGACCAGCACCACCGCCGCCGCCACCCCCACTGCCGCTGCCGCCGCCGCCTCCATCACCGCCGCCACCGACGCCCCCACTCCCGCTTCCACCCCCACCTCCACTCCCACCCCCTCCACCTCGTCCACCGCCACCACCGCCGCCCCCGCCGTCCCCTCCACCACCCTTGCCCCCCCTGCCCTTGCCACTGCGGCACCTCCCACTAGGAGCAGACGTAGCCCCGACGGCCTCGGTGCCAACGAGGTCGACAGCAGCAGCAGAAGCAACAGGGGGCAAAAGGGGGACGGGGGGGCACCCCTCACAGAAAGGGGCGCAAGGTTTGCCGCGAGATGCTCCTATAGTGACTATGCTAGTCTCAGCTGCAAGGAGGCGCTCCTTGAGCAGGTCGACGGTGAACTCAGTGGGGCAAAGGGAGAGAAAGTGGTCCCTGACTAAGCGGAGAGAGTAAGGGAGACGGGTGACTAGGTAGAAGAGGGTGATGTACATGGAGAGGGGGGGGAGGGGGTTCTTGGCGCAAAACTCGAAGGGAAGCGCAGCGCTGTAGCGGGTGTGAGTAGTGCGGATGTGGGTGATGAGGTCAGCGACAGTGGCAAACGCGGCTAGGTCAGGGAACAAGTACGGCAGCATGAGGCGGCAGAGGGCAGCAGAGGCAAGGGAGGAGTAGCGTGCGACAACGGCACCAGACAGGGACTTAGCAGTCTTGTACTCGCCAAAGTGCGCGCGCTCAGCAGACGGCAGGTGACTACGAACAGCTAGGCGAGCAACAGCGTCACGAGTAGTCCATTGCAAGCGAACTGTACTGTCAGCTTCGGCAGCAGGTGCAACAGAGGCGCCGGACGTGTGATCGAACAGCGAGACTCCGTCCATGGAGTCGCAGTGAAGATAGAGCTGCAAGTTATCTACCCAGACCTCAAAATCGACCGCACGGCCCTCAGCATCGAAGGTAAGCACAGTAGGACTAGCCATGGCGGCAGAAGCAGCAAGGCAGGACGGCGCGGCACGGTAGGGCGGCGCGGCTCGGCAGGGCGGCGCGGCACGGCAGGGCGGCGCGGCTCGGCAGGGCGGCGCGGCTCGGCAGGGCGGCGCGGCTCGGCTAGGCGGTGCGGCGCGGCAGGTAGGCAGGCGCAGCAGCGTGCTTGGCAGGGCGGGCGCTTACCAGGGGCGGGTGCAGGACAGGGCCGCGACCAGCGGGTAGGGCAGGGCCGGTACAGGGCGGCAGCTGGGCAGGGCCGCTACGAGGCGGCGGTAGAGGAGGGCCGTGACGGGGCGGCTGCAAGGCAGGGCCGCGACGGGGCGGCTGTAGGGCAGGGCCGCGACTGGGCGGCTGAAGGGCAGGGCCGCGACGGGGCGGCTATAGGGCAGGGCCGCGACTGGGCGGATGCAGGGCAGGGCCGGGACGAGGCGGCGTAAGGGCAGGGCCGTGACGGGGCGGCAGGAGGGTAGGGCCGCGACGAGCGGCAGCAAGGCAGGGCCGCGACGGGCAGCGGGGCCAGGCCGCGGGGGGCCGCTAGGGCAGGCCGCGAAGGGCGGCGATAGGGCAGGGCCGCGACGGGCCGCAAAAGGGCAGGGCCGCGACGGGCCGCAAAAGGACAGGGCCGCGACGGGCCGTTAGGGCAGGGCCGCTACGGGCCAGGAGGGCAGGGCCGCTACGGGCGGCAGTAGAGCAGGGCGCGCGACGGCGCGTCTGAGGCAGGCGCGAAGCGCGCTTCGGGCAGGGCAGGAAAAAAATTTATCGTGGTGGGCCCTTAAAAAAACGTTCCCACTAGGGAACCTGCTCTGAAACCATGTCAGAATTAGGAACGAAGAATGACTAGAAACGCAGCAGTACAAGGTGAGTATATGCAAAACCTAATTGGGCTGTACCCCTTAAGGAGTGTCCCACTACAGCCTAGAGCATAGTTTTGACATCACCTGCCCCACTGCCCAAATTCACGCCATCCTACTTGCCCAAACCAACCCACTGTTAAGAGGCCTATTCACCCACGGATTTTGTCAGAATGTGTAGTTTGTCTAGCCTGCAGTGGGGTACTCTATAGCGAGTACAGCCCAATTAGGGTTTCCTATATGTATCTCAACTGCTGCTAGTGCAAATTCTCTTTCCTGTTCTATCTTTCTACTTACTATCTTCGACATGCTATCAGAGCGATCACGCTCCTAGCCTGTGGGCCCACCATTAGCTTCTGTTGTTGTCCTGTCTGTCGCGCGCCCCATGGCGCGCGACGTTTTTTCTTCCCGCCACGCGCTCCTGGCGCATGGCGGTTTTCTGCCCGTCGAGCGCTCGGGGCGCGCGGCGGTTTTCTGCCACCCGTGCGCCCCAAGGCGCGCGGCGGTTACCTGCCCCGTCGAAGCGCCCCTGGGGGCCCGCGCGCCGCCCCCTCTCGTGGCCTCGTCGCGGCGCCTTGGGGGCCCGCGCGTCGCCCCCTCCCGTCGCCTCGTCGCGGCGCCCTGGGGGCTTGCGCGCCGTCCTCTCCCGTCGCCTCGTCGCGGCGCTTTGGGGGCCCCCGCGCTGCCCCCTCCCATCGCCTCGTCGCGGTGCCTTGGGGGCCCGCGTGTCACCCCCTCCCGTCGCCTCGTCGCAGCGCCCTGGGGACCCGCGCGTCGCCCCCTCCCGTCGCCCGTCAAGGCGCCTTGGGGGGCCGCGCGCAGCCCCTCCTGTCGCCCGTCGAGGCGCCCTTGGGGGCCCGCGCGCGGCCCCCCTCCCGTCACCCGCTGTGGCGCCCTCGGGGGGCCCGCGCACTGCCCCTCCTGCAGCTCGCGAACCGCCCCTGCAGCCCGTGAACCGCCCCTGCAGCCCGCGAACCGCCCCTGCCGCCTCCTGCCCTCGTGCAACTGCGGGGTGGCGGGTGTGTGTGTCATTACTTGCTCCTCCTCCTCCTCCGTCTCCCATTACTGCAGCTGCCGCTGAGGGGGGTGGATGTGTGGGAGCCGCGGGCGCAGCGCTAGGGGGGTGTCGTGGGTGTGGAGCTAGGGTTCAGCAGGGGGTGTGTGAACGGGATTTTTGGGACAATGGGGGAGGTTGAAGGGGGGGTGGCCGCCGTGAAGCCAGCAGCTCTAGTCGCCCGTGAGACCGTTGCACCAGTCGCCCGTGAGCCCGTCGCTCCAGTCGTCCGTGAGCCCATTGCTCAAGTCGCTCGTGAGCCAGTTGCTCCTGCCGCTCGTCTAGCCGCGGAGCCAATTGCTCCAGTTGCCCGTGTGCCAGTTGCTCCAGTTGCCCGTGTGCTAGTTGCTCCAGTTGAAAGTGTGCCAGTTGCTCCAATTGCACGTGTGCCAGTTGCTCCAGTTGCGCCGTGTGCCAGCAGCTTCAGCTACCGCCCACCACCTCCTTTCCTCTCATAGTTCCTCCTCCTCCTCACTTGCCCTGTGTGAAAGCCTCTAGTTTTGCATATATTTGTGAACTGGGAACTGCTGCTTGTTGTGCTGATCATACCCCACTTTGACTATGGGGGTGTGTCAGAATGTGTAGTTTGTCTAGCCTGCAGTGGGGTACTGTATAGCGAGTACAACCCAATTAGGGTTTCCTATATGTATCTCAACTGCTGCTATTGCAAATTCTCTTTCCTGTTCTATCTTTCTACTTACTATCTTCGACGGATTCAGTACCGACCCATTCTTCACGACCGGAAATTCACAGCAACTGGCAGAAGCAAAGGGAGTCTATTACGTAAAAACAGGCACCAACCGCATTTGGGTACCCGCGTATTCACTACTGAGGGAACTGCTACTGCAGAAGGCACATGACGGAGTTTCGTCTAGTCATTTTGGGGTAGAAAAAACGAGTTAGCAACTGGAGCGGTACTACTACCGGCAGGAGCGTTGACCGATGTACAGCACCACGTGGGATCGTGTTTTACGTGTCAAGTGACGAAGAGCTCGCGAAAAAGAAAAGGCAGGTCAGTTGCAGCCGATTCCACCGCCCGAGCGCGCCTGACAGCAGGCTACCATGGATTTTGTCACGGGGTTACCTTCGAACCCTGGGGGTAACGACGCGGTTATGGTCGTCGTTGACAGACTGACGAAATTGGCTCACTTCACTGCATGGAGGAAATCGATCTCAGCCGAAGAAACCGCTCGCCTGTTCATAGCGACCGTCGTTCGACTGCACGGAATACCAGCCGCGATAATCAGCGACCGCGACACGAAGTTTACCAACAACTTCTGGAAGAACCTTTAAAAGCATTTAGGGACCAGGCTGCAGTTCAGCTCATCGTACCACCCTGAGACCGACGGTCAAACGGAGCGCACGAATCAAACCATGGAGCAGTGGATTCGTGCACGTGCGACGACCCAACAACATGGGAGCAGCAGCTGCCGTTGGTCGAGTTTGTCAAACATATATGACATATTCTGTGTAGGCTGTAGTGGGGTAGACTATATGGGGTACAACACTGCTAGATTTTCTTACTTGTACCCATCTCCTTGTTAGTTAAGCCATTCCTTGTTCGCCACTTTTCACATGGTTTCAGAGCAGGTTCCCTAGTGGGACCAGTTTTTGTTTTAGGGCCCACCACAAACCTTTTTTTTCTGCCCTTCCAGAATCGCACTGTCGTGCCTGCCTGCCCTGTCACGTGCCTTGCGCCTGACTACCCGCGCCCTCGTGCGCCACCCTGCCGCCCTGCCTTGCAGGCCGCGCGCGGGCCTGCCCTGCACCCGTGCAGCCGCCCCTGGACCCCGCGACGCGTCGCCCTGCTCGTCGCGACGCCTCTGCGGGACCCGGGCGTTGCCCCCGCCTCGTCGCGACGCCCCTGCGGGACCCGTGCGTCGCCCCCGCCTCGTCGCGACATCCCAACGGGACCCGGGCGTCGCCCCCCTCTCGTCGCGACGCCCCTGCGGGACCCGCGCGGCGTCGCCCCTGCCCGCCGCGGCGCCCTGCCCTACCCCGCGCCCGCCCTAGGGACGGCCGACCCTGCCCCGCCCTGCAGCATCCTGCCAACGCGGCCCTGCCCCGCCCTACAGCAGCGGCCGTCGCGGACTGCCCAGCCCTGCAGCAGCTGCCGTCGCGGCCCTGCCCCGCCCTGCAGCAGCTGCCGTCGCGGCCATGCCCCGCCCTGCAGCAGCTGCCGTCCCGGACTGCCCCACCCTGCAGCAGCTGCTGTCGCGGCCCTGCCCCGCCCTGCAGCAGCGGCCGTCGCGGCCCTGTCCCCGCCCTACATCAGCTGCTGTCGCGGCCCGGCCCCGCCATGCAGCAACTGTCACGGTGCCCCTCGCCGCAGTCGTGGCCCCGCCCTGCAGCAGCTGCCGCGGAGCTCCCTGCCGCGGTTGCGGCCCCGCCCTGCAGCTGTAGTGGTCCCGCCGTCGCCGCTGTCTTGCGCCTGCCCTTCCCACCACTGGTGAGCACTGCCCTGCCCGCGCTGCTACCGCTGCTACTGCTGCTACTGATTTTACTTCTGCTACTGCTACTACTACTACTACTACTGCTGCTGCTCCTAACGTGGCCAAATGCAGCTCCAGGGCCGTCCGCGTGAGTCCCTCACGCCCCAGCAGCTTCGTGAGTAGTACGCTAGTCGGGGTTGTCGGGGTGGCCGTAATGAGAGTCGTCCTGGAGTGGGTAGTTCGGGAGCTTCTTGTAGTGGCCCAGTGCAGCTGCAGCGTCGTTCGCGCGAGTCCCTCACGCCCCAGCAGCTTCGTGAGTGGTACGCTAGTTGGGGTTGTCGGGGTGGCCGTAGTGGGAGTCGCCCTGGCGTGGGTAGTTCGGGAGCTTCTGGTAGTGGCCAGGTGCAGCTGCAGCGTCTTCCCCGCAAGGCTCTTTCGCCCCAGCAGCTTCGTGAGTGGTACCCTCAGAGTAAAGGGTCACTGAGTACTGCTTGCTGCCTGTACGTCATTCGCATGAGTGTCCGGACTGGTCAGCCTTGCGGGACACCTAGTCACACAGAGTCCCGCTGCTTCGCCCTTCTGAGCAACGCTTGGCGTACAGAGTTTGGCGACGCCGCTGAGCTCGCCTCCTGGCTGGAGCTGCTTAGGCAGAGGGTAGATATCTTTGCTCTTGACTATGATGCTATCCTCACTGCCATGTATGCATTGTCTACTAGTGCTGAGCGTGCCTATCACCTGTGTGTGCCGCCTGACCCCGGTATCCAGTCTGCTGCTCTAGGTGCTGGTGATGCTGCTGCTCTAGGTGCTGGTGCGTCTCCTGCTCCAGGTGCCGCTGAGGCTGTCGGAATGATATCTTATGTTCTAGCCTGTAGTTGGGTGCTCTATAGCGAGTACAACCCTTCTAGGGTTTGCTATTTGTATCCTCATTCCTGCTAGTTCAACCGTCTTTCTTTCTTCTGATTCTGACAGAGGCTGCTGCTCTAGGTGCTCGTGCGTCTCCTGCTCCAGGTGTTGGTGAGGGTGCTGCTCTAGGCGCTAGTGAGTCTACTGCTCCAGGTGCTGGTGAGTCTTCTCTCTCTGGTGTTGCGCCTGCTGCGGTCTTGCACACCTTCACTCTTTACTCGGGTGCTTCCCGCTCCTTCTTTCGAGACTGCACCACACTCACGCCGCTTAGTCGGCCGGTTGCAGTCTCCTTGGCAGACCCCTCTGGGGGTCCTGTCCTTGCCCACTACTCCACGGTCCTACCGTGTTCGGCGGCCCCGGCTGGCTCCCTGTCAGGTCTTTACCTACCCTCGTTCTCTACGAACTTGGTGAGTGGTGCTGACCTGTAGGATGGGGGGGTTGACCAGTTCACTCCTGCGAGTCAGCGAGTGACCCACTGCACGTGTGCTCGGACAGGCCGACACTTGGCCACATTTACCCATCAGCCGGGGTCGAGCCTGTACACACTAACTACCGAGTCTCCTCCGGTTACTACGTCTGGACAGGTAGCTGCGTCGGGTCAGGTGTTTGCTGCAGCGTCCAGGTCTGGTCCTGAGTCTGCCCCTTGCTCGTGTCGTCTCCTGTCTCACCAAACTCTCCTCTGGCACCACCGCCTCGGTCACCCCTCCCTGCCTAGTCTCCGAGGCATGGCCTCCCGTGTCCTTGTCTCTGGTCTCCCCCGGTCCCTCCCTCCCCTTCCCCTAGGGCCTGCCCCTACCTGCATTCCATGCGTCGAGGGGCGGCAGCGCGCCGCTCCTCACTCCTCCAAGTTTCCTCTGACAAAGGCTCCGCTGCAGACTCTCCAGATGGACGTGTGGGGCCTAGCCCGCGTCTATTGACAGGGTCACGAGCGTTACTTCCTGCTGGTGGTTGACGACTACTCGCGTTACACCACAGTCTTCCCCTTGCGCCGCAAGGGTGAGGTCACTGAGGTGTTGATCGACTGGATCTGCGCTGCCCGTCTCCAGCTCAAAGAGAGTTTCGGCTCGGACTTTCCTGTTCTGCGTCTGCACTCCGACAGAGGTGGAGAGTTTTCCTCTGACCTTCTGCGAGCCTTCTGTCGTGCGGAGGGCATCAGCCAGACGTTCACGCTTCCAGCCTCTCCACAGCAAAATGGGATTGCTGAGCGCCGCATTGGCATGGTCATGGACGTCGCTCGTATGTCCATGATCCATGCGGCTGCTCCCAATTTTTTGTGGTCGTTCGCGGTTCAGTACGCGACGCATTAGATCAACCTTCAGCCCCCAGTCTCCATGACGGAGACCTCCCCTACTCTGCGGTGGACGGGGAAGGTTGGCGATGCATCTGAGTTCCGTGTCTGGGGATCTCGAGCTTTCGTCCGCGACTTGTATGCGGACAAGATGTCCTCCTGTGCTGTTCCCTGCGTCTTCCTTGGCTTCCCCCCTGACGCGCCTGGTTGGCAGTTTTACCACCCCACCTCGCGCTGTGTTTTGTCCTCCCAGGACGTCACGTTTGACGAGTCGGTTCCTTACTATCGTCTCTTCCCCTACCGCGCTGCCCCCTCCGCCCCCCCCGCCGCTCTTCCTCGCGCCAGGTCCCCCCCCGGTAGACCCCCTTCCCCCTCAGGGTCCTGCCCCCTCAGGTGTGTCCCAGGTAGACGCAGTCGAGCCTGTCGAGGTAGCTGTTGACTCTGGTGCTGCTAGGGGTGCTGAGCCTGCGGGTGCCGGGTCTGGGGGTGCTGAGCCTGAGCGTGCGGAGCCTGGGGGTGCAGGGTCTGGGGGTGCAGAGCCTGGGGGTGCTGAGTCTGGGGGTGATGAGCCTGGTGTTGCTGAGTCTGGGGGTGCGGAGCCTGAGGGTGCTGGGCCTGCTCGTGTAGAGTCTGTTGGTGCTGGGCCTGGAGGTTCGGGTACTTCGTCCCAGCGGGAGCTACTCTCTCTACAGGAGCTGCGCGAGTGGTTTGCTCGGCACTGGAGCCGTGCTGCTGGAGCTGGTGGTGCTTCTGGCACTCGAGGTTCTGCTGCTGCTGGAGGTTCTTCTTCTGCTGGGGCTGCTGGGGGTTCTGGAGCCACGGGTCTCGGATCTGCTCGTACTGGAGGTACTAGAGCTGCTGAGCCTGGTGGTGCTACCGGTGCTGGAGCTAGCGGTGTTGCTGGAGTAGGTGCTGGTGGAGGTTCAGGAGCTGGAGCTGCTTCGTCTTCCAGTAGTCGTGCTGGAGCTGGAGCTGCTGGAGGTGTTGGAGCTGGAGGTGCTGCTGGAGCCGGTGCTCCTGTGGGTGCTGGAGTTGGCGCTACTAGAGCAGCTGGTGGTGCTGCTGGAGCTTTTGGAGCTGACACTGGGGGTGCTGGTGCTGTCCCTGCTTGTTCTGGAGGTGCTGCGCGGCCGCAGCCGTAATTCGTTCCGCTCCTTGAGCTGGTTCTTGGTCTCCCGCCTTCTAATAGTCCTGCTCCTTCTCCCTACACTGGTCCTACTGGAGGTCTTGCTGAGCGTTGTGAGCCTGTGTCTCGTCCTACTTCGCCTGTCCGTGCTGCTCGCACTGGTCGTCGTGTTCCGCGTCAGCGTCCTCCTGCGGTCCCAGGCACGAACCACATGGCACTGCATCCTTCCACTGCTCCACAGCGTGTCCCTTTGCCGTCTCCTCCAGAGTCCTCTCTTCATACTCTTGCTGACCCGGAGTCTGACTCCCTTCGTGCTGCTAGTCCTACTATCACGCGTCTCTTTGCTACTGTTGTCACTGACCCTTCCTTTGAGTCCACTGCTGCGTCTGCCTTAGTTGCTGAGCTTGTCGACTTTGCTGCTCAATGTCCTCTAGACTACGCCGCTAGTCTTGTTGCTGAGTCTGAGAATGTCTGTCCTCCGTCCGTCGGGGGTGAGTGTGCTTTTAGCACGGACGTCCTTGAGGACAGGCAAGAGGGGTTTCAGTGTTTTGCTGCTGCTTTACCTCATCTCGTGTCCATGCTGCTTGCCCCAGAGGGAGACCCGGATGCACCAGACATCCCGAACCCGCGCTCTTACGCAGAGGCGATAGAGGGTCCCTACTCCTCTCAGTGGCAGACAGCCATGGATGCGGAGATGGCTTTTTGGAAGTCTACAGGCACCTACCTCGACGAGGTTCCCCCACCCGGGGCGAACATCGTCAGTGGCATGTGGATTTTCAGGGTGAAGCGGCCGCTGGGTTCTCCGCCTGTCTCCAAGGCGCGTTACGTGGCTCGAGGCTTCAGTCAGCGACAGGGAGTTGACTTCTTCCAGACCTTCTCTCCCATCCCAAAGATGACCACTCTTCGGGTGCTACTGCATTTAGCCGCTCAGCACGACTACGAGCTTCACTCTCTTGACTTCAGCACCGCTTTCTTGCAGGGCAGCCTACACGAGGAGAATTGGCTGCATCTGGCTTCACTGGGTCGTTTCCTCCTGGTACCCAGTGGAGCCTCCGGCGGCCAGTCTACGGTCTCAGCCAGGCGCCCCGTGAGTGGCACAACACACTGAGGACTACGCTTGTAGCCCTTGGGTTTGCTCCTTCTACTGCTGACCCGTCGCTGTTTCTACGCACCGACACCTCTTTGCAGCCGTTCTACATCCTCGTCTACGTCGACGACTTGGTCTACGCTACTGCTGACACTGCTGGACTCGCCCACGTGAAGTCCGAGCTGCAGAAGAGACACACGTGCACAGATCTGGGTGAACTGTGCAGCTATCTTGGCTTGCAGATCACCCGGTACAGAGCACGGCGCACCATTACCGTGACTCAGTCACACATGGTGCAGCAGGTCCTTCAGCGCTTCAACTTCACGTACTCCTCGCCTCAAGCCACTCCTCTGTCTACTCGCCACTCGCTCTCAGCTCTGCCTTCGGATGAGTCCGTAGAGCCGAGTGGTCCATACCTAGAGCTTCTTGGCTGCCTCATGTACCTGATGACCTGCACTCGACCTGACCTGGCATACCCTCTTAGCATCTTGGCACGCTATGTTGCTCCTGGGAGACACCGACCAGAGCACATGGCTGCATCGAAGAGGGTGTTGCGCTACTTGTGCAGTACGTCGGGCATAGGGCTCGTGCTTGGAGGGCGGAGTCCAGTGGTTCTCACTGGTCACGCAGACGCGTCTTGGGTTGAAAACTTGGCTACGCAACGGTCGTCACAGGGTTACACCTTCAGCCTTGGTTCCGGCTCTGTTTCGTGGCGGTCTACCCGCTCGTCTTCTATTCTCAGCTCCAGCTGTGAGGCTGATATCTACGCAGGGGCCATGGCTGCACTGGAGTTACGCTTGCTCACCTACCTGCTGAGTGACCTAGGAGAGCCGCCTCGTTCTCCTCCAGTTTTGTACGTAGACAACAAGGCCATGCTGGCCTTGTGTCGGGAGCACAGACCGGAGCACAAAACGAAGCACATTGCTCTTCGCTACTTCCTTGCTCGTGAGCTGTAGCAGCGTGGTCTGCTGCGCCTTGCTTACATGGCCTCTCGGGCCAACACTGCTAATATCTTTACCAAGGCACTTGAGCCTTGTGATCATCTGCGCTTTTGTACGATGCTTGGTCTTGTGCCTACATGGCTTCACTTGCTCACTTCTTGATTTCGCTTGTACTGTGATCTATATATACCTGCACTTGCATGCTTACCTTTGCAAGGTTGAGATCACTTCCTTGCTTGTTCACCTTGATATATAACTTTGCATGTGAACTGGCCTTGTGGCCTTGTGCTTGTCCTCAGATTGTGTGGTGACATTGTGATCCACCCTGAGCTTGCCTTGCTTTGCTTAACTGGTCTTGTGACCTCTTGTTCTCCCCCACTTTGCCTATGGGGGTGTGTCAAACATATATGACATGGTCTATGTAGGCTGTAGTGGGGTAGACTGTATGGGGTACAACACTGCAAGGTTTTCTTACTTGTACCCATCCCCTTGCTAGCTTTTTTCATTCCTTGTTCTCCACTTTTCACAGAGTTCGCCTACAACAACGTCACGTTAGCGACGACACGTCAGTCCCTGATTTACCTGAATTACGGGCAAAATCCAAAAATGCCCATGACGCCAAGTCCGGACAACCCAACGCCACGCGCACAGCGATTCGCCGAGACTCAGGCTGCCCACACCAGAGCTGCAGAAACGTTTAAAAAAGCAAATGGCATCGCGAAGAGAAACGCTGCCCGCCACCGCCGCCCATTTACGTATCAGTTAGGAGACTACGTACCGCTCGACACAAAGAATTTAATACTGCCCGTCGTACCGAAACTTCGACCGCGATACTGTGGACCGTTCCAAAAAAGCCACATGATCACCCTAGTTACCGCCCATTTACTGTTGCCGTCAGATTGGTACATCAGCCTTTCGTTCTACGTCAGCCTGCTTCGTCCATACATCCCGACCACCAGCCAACTGTCACGACATCGCCCGCTGTCAATGACTCGCCCGGCATCTGAGCCAATCAGCGAGCCCGAGAAGATTCTGAGTCATCGGATTTGTCATCCCACCGGCATCAAGAGGATCGAGTTCCTCATTCGTTGGAAGCACCGCACGCCAATTACAGATAGTTGGGTGCCCCTGGCCAACATCGAAAACCATCCTGCACTACAAGTGTACCTAAGGAGCCGGGGTTTCCGTGATATAGGCGCACTAACGTAGCGGAGGGGGCTTCTTGAGGAGAGGTGGGGGTGGGTGGGGGGGGGGGGGTAGTGTAAGGAATTTTCTCGACATTCCTTACCGCAACCATCTAAGAAAACTGAAACGAGAATGAACGGACTATGAAACAGTTGGGTACAAGTACTAACACTAATTGGGTTGTACCCCTTATGGGCTACCCCACTACAGCCTACACAAATGCATAAGCTATAATGTTCTGACACACCCCCATAAGCGAAGTGGGGGAGAACAAGGGGTCACAAGACCAGTCAAGCAAAGCAAAGCAAACTCATGGTGGATCACAAAGTCACCACACATTCCGAGCACAAGGTCAAGGCCACAAGGCCAGTTCACATGCAGGAGTACATATATATATAAAAGGCTAGACAAGCAAGAGCAGGTGTATACATATATGTAACAGTACAAGCAAGGTCAAGAGGTGAGCAAGTGAGGCAATACAGGCACAAGGCCCAGCTGAGTACAGAAGCGCTGATAATCACAAGGCGCAAGCGCCTTGGTGAAGATATCAGCTATGTTGGCCTCAGAGGCCACGTACGCAAGACGCAACTGTCCACGCTGCTGTAGCTCACGAGCAAGGAAGTAGCGAAGAGCAATGTGCTTCGTTCTGTGCTCCAGTCGCTGCTCTCGACACAAGGCCAGCATGGCCTTGTTGTGGACGTACAGTACTGAAGGAGAACGAGGCGGCTCTCCGAGGTCAGTCAGCAGGTAGGTGAGCCAGCGAAGCTCCTTGGCAGCCATGGCCCCCGCGTAGATCTCAGCCTCACAACTGGAGCCGAGAACAGAAGACGAGCGGGTAGCCCGCCACGAAACAGAGCCGGAACCAAGGCTGAAGGTGTAACCCTGTGACGACCACTGCGTAGCCTGGTCGTCAGCTCAAGAAGCTTCTGCGTGCCCAGTGAGGACCACTGGACTCTGCCCTCCAAGCACAAGCCCCATGCCCGACGTACTACACAAGTAGCGCAACACCCTCTTCGCTGCAGCCATGTGCTCTGGTCGGTGTCTCCCAGGAGCAACATAGCGTGCAAGAATGCTAAGAGGGTATGCAAGGTCAGGTCTTGTGCAGGTCATCAGGTACATGAGGTAGCCAACAAACTCTGCGTACGGGCCACTCGACTCTACGGACTCATCCGAAGGCAGAGCTGAGAGCGAGTGGCGAGTAGGCAGAGGAGTGGCCTGAGGCGAGGAGTACGTGAAGCCGAAGCGCTGAAGGACCTGCTGCACCATGTGTGACTGAGTCAGGGTAATGGTGCGGCGTGCTCTGTCCCGGGTGATCTACAAGCCGAGGTAGCTGCGCAGTTCACCTAGGTATGTGCACGTGTGTCTCTTTTGCAGCTCGGATTTCACGTGGGCGAGTCCAGCAGTGTCAGCTGTGGCAAAGATCAAGTCGTCGACGTACACGAGGATGTAGAACGGCAGCAAAGAAGTGTCGGTGCGCAGAAACAGCGACGGGTCGGAAGTAGAGGGAGCAAACCCAAAAGCCGCAAGCGTAGTCCTCAGTGTGTCGTGCCACTCACGCGGTGCCTGGCTGAGACCGTAGACTGGCCGCCGAAGGCTCCACTGGGTGCCAGGAGGAAAAGTCCCAGTGAAGCCAAGTGGGCGGCGCAGCAAGATCTCCTCGTGCAGGTTGCCCTGCAAGAAAGCAGTGCTGAAGTCAAGAGAGTGAGGCTCGTAGTTGCGCAGAGCGGCTATGTGCAGCAGCACCTGAAGAGTGGTCATCTTTGGGGTGGGAGAGAAGGTCCAAAAGTAGTCAACTCCCTGCCGCTGACTGAAGCCACGAGCCACGTAACGCGCCTTGAAGACAGGCAGAGAGCCCGGCGGCTGCTTCACCCTGAAAATTCACATGCCATTGACGATGTTCGCCCCAGGCGGGGGAACCTGGTCAACGTAGGTGCCTGTGGAATCCCAGGAAGCCATCTCTGCGTCCATTGCTGCTTGCCACTGAGAGGAGTAGGGACCCTCTATCGCCTCCGCGTTAGAGCGCGGAGTCGGGATGTCAAGTGAATCCGGGTCTCCCTCAAGGGTAAGCAGTACGGACACGAGATGAGGTGAAGCAGCAGCCAGACACTGGAACTCCTCCTGCTTGTCCTCAAGGACGTCCGTGCCAAGGGCACACTCACCCCCGACGGACGGAGGACACACAGACTCAGACTCAAAGACAAGACTAGCAGCGTCGACGAGCTCAGCAACAAGGGCAGACGCAGCAGTGGACGCAAAGGAAGGGTCAGTGACGACAGTAGCAAGGAGACAGGTGACAGTAGGACTGGCAGCACGAAGAGAGTCCGACTCCGGGTCAGCCAGAGCAGGGAGAGAGGACTCGGGAGGAGAAGGCAAAGGAGCACGCACAGGAGCAGTGGACGGACGCAGAGAGATCCGGTGCATGCCAGGGACAGGAGGAGGACGCTAACGCGAACCACGACCACTAGTGCGAGCAGCACAGACAAGCGACGCAGGGCGAGACGCAGGCTCAAGACGCTCTGCAAGACCTCCAGTAGGACCAGTGTAGGGAGAAGGAGCAAGCAGTGGGGAGGCCGGCTGTAACTCTAACTGTGACGGGAGAGGATGTGGACACTCTAAGGGAGGAGGAGGACCAGTAGAAGGCGGGAGACCAAGAACCTGCTGAAGGAGCGGAACGAAGTACGGCCGAGGCCGCGCGGCGACTCCAGACACAGTAGGGACAGCACCAGCACCCCCTGTGGCAGCACCAGCGCCATCACCACCTCCAGCTCCAGGACCTCCAACAGCAACACTAGCACCCTCAACAGGACCACCTCTAGGACCGACAGCAGAAGCCTCAGCGCCCACACCCCCAATAGCTCTAGCTCCAGTCGTAGCCGCAGGCCCAGCAGCTCCAGTACTCCCAGTACGAGCACCTCCGGGACCAGCGGCACCAGCACCCTCAGCAACCGAAGTATCTTCAGCTCCAGCAGCACGCCTCCAGCACCGGGCAAACCACTTGCGCAGCTCCTGTGGAGAGAGTGGCTCCCGCCAAGACGAAGCACCTGGAGAACCTCCAGGCTCAGCACCGCCAGACGCCACACGAGCAGGCCCAGCTTCCTCAGGCTCCGCACCCCCAGGCTCAGCACCTCCAGTCGTAGCACCCCCAGGCTCAGCACCCCCAGGCGTAGCACCCCCAGGCTCAGCACCCCCAGGCTCAGCACCCCCAGACCCAGCACCCCCAATCTCAGCACCCCCAGGCTCAGCACCCCCAAGCTCAGCACCCCCAGTACCAGCACCCCCAGGCTCAGCACCCGCAGGCATAGCACCCACAAGCTCAGCACCCCCAGAGTCAGCACCCTCAGGCTCAGCACTCTTAGCAGCACCAGACTCACCAGTAACCTCGACAGGGTCGAGTGCGTCTACCTGGGACACACCTGAAGGGGCAGGACCCTGAGGGGGGAGGGGGTCTACTGGGGGGGGACCTAGCACAAGAAGAGCGGTGGCGGGGGCAGGGACGGAGTGCGGTAGGGGAAGAGGCGGTAGTAGGGGACCAACTCGTCAAACGTGACGTCCTGGGAGGACAGAACACGACAGGAGGTGGGGTGGTAGAACTGCCACCTTGGCGCGTCAGGGGGGAAGCCAAGGAAGACGCAAGGAGCAGCACGAGGGGACAGCTTGTCCGCAGACAAGGCGCGGACAAACGCCCGAGATCCCCAGACACGGAACGCAGACGCATCGCCAACCTTCGCCGTCCACAGCAAAGCTTAGGAGGTCTCCGGCCTGGAGACCCTGGGGTGAAGGTTGATCTGATGCGCCGCGTACCAAACCGCAAACGGCCACAGAAAATGGGGGGCAGCCGCATGCATCATGGACGTACGAGCGACGTCCATGACCATGCCAATGCGGCGCTCAGCAATCCCATTTTGCTGCGGAGAGTCCGGAAGCGTGAAGGTTTGACGGATGCCTCGTGCACGACTGTAGGCTCGCAGAAGGCCAAACGAGAACTCTCCGCCTCTGTCAGAGTGCAGACGCAGAACATGAAAGTCCGAGCCGAAGCTCTGCTTGAGCTGGAGACGAGCTGCGCGGATCCAGTCGATCAACACCGCAGTGACATCACCCTTGCTGCGCAAGGGGAAGACTGTGGTGTAACGCGAGTAGTCGTCAACAACCAGTAGGAACTAGCGCTCGTGACCCTGTCCACAGACGCGGGCCGGGCCCCACACGTCCATGTGAAGCGTCTGCAGCGGGGCCTCTGTCGGAGGAAACTGGGAGGAGTGAGGGGCAGCCCGCTGCCGCCCCTCGACACAGGGGACACAGGTAGGGCCAGGCCCCGGAGGAAGGCGAGGGAGGGACCGGGAAAGACCAGAAACAAGGAGACGGGAGGCAATGCCTCTGAGACGAAGCAGGGAGGGGTGACCAAGGCGGTGGTGCCAGAGGAGAGTCTCGTGAGACAGGAGGCGACACGAGCAGGGGGCAGACTCAGGCCCAGACCTGGACGCCGCAGCAAACACCTGACCCGACGCAGCTACCTGACCAGACACAGGGAGAGGAGGAGACGCAGTGGTCAGTGTGTACAGGCTCGACCCCGGCCGACGTGTAAACGTGGCCAAGTGTCGGCCCGTACGAGCGTCCGTGCCTTGGGTCACCCGCTGGCTAGCAGGAGTGAACTGGTGAACTCCCCCATCCTGTAGGTCAGCACCACTCACCAATTTCGTAGAGAACGAGGGGAGGTAAAGACCAGTTAGGGTGCCAAAGGGAGCCGCCGGACACGGGAGGACAGTGGAGAAGTGAGCAAGGACAGGACCCCCAGAGGGGTCTTCTAGAGAGTCTGCAACTGGCCGACCAAGCGGCGTGAGTGTGGTGCAGTCTCGAAAGAAGGAGCGAGAAGCCCCTGAGTCAAGGGTGAAGGTGAGGGAGGCCGAAGCGGACGCAGTACCTGAGAGAGCAGACTCACCAGCACCTGAGGACGAAGACGCACTAGCACCTAGAGCAGCAGCCTCGCTAGCACCTAGAGCAGCAGCCTCACCAGTACCTAGAGCAGCAGTCTCAATGCCCGGGTCGGGCGGAAAACACCGGTAACAGTCACCCTCATCACTAATAGTCACAGCATACATGGCAGCAAGAATAGCATCAAAGTCAAGGTCAAAGACAGCTACTCCCGCCCAAGACAGCTCACCCCAGCGGGGGATCTCAGTGGCCTCCGGGAACTGGTGACGCCAAGCGTCCGTCAGGCAGCCAAAGAAGCGCAGGGTGGAGTGCGCTCCCCCGCACTGCTCACCTGGGCGGTCGCCGATGCGTAGGACGTAGGTGCACGGACCAGCCCCCCCACCCCGCTGGCGTGCAGCGTTCCACTCACGGAGCTGCTGAGGGGGGGGGATGTCACGAGTGCGCTGCTGCTGCTGCTGGGGCTGACCACTACCGGAGCCGACCCTCTGCGCAGCGCCACCCCGACCAGCTCCACCTCCTCCGCCACCGCCTCCTCCACCGCCGCCACCTCCGCTACCTCCGCTCCCACCACCACCGCCGCCGCCTCCTCCGCCTCCACTGCTGCCACCTCCACCTCCGCCCCCGCCGCCACCCCCACCGCCACCCCCACCCCCTCCGCCGCCTCCACCGCCGCCTCCACCGCCCCTGCTAGCTCCTCCAGCGCCCCTGCCCCCCTTGCCCTTGCTAGGGTGGCGCTTCCCGCTAGGGGTAGACGCTGCACCGACCAACTCCAGACCAACAAGGTCGGCCGCAGCAGCAGAGGCAACAGAGGGCAAAAGGGGGGAGGGGGAACACCCCTCAAAGATGGGGGTGCGAGGGTCACCACGAGAGGCTCCTACAGCTACTATGCTCTTCTCCGCTGCTAAAAGGGCCTTCTCGAGGAGGTCAACGGTGATAGTGGTGGGGCAAACAGAGAGGAAGTGGTCCCTGACTACGCGAAGGGAGTCAGGGAGCCGGGTGACTATGTAGTAGAGGGTGATGTACATGGGGGGGGGGTGGGTTCTTGGCGCAGAACTCAGCAGGAAGCGCAGCGCGGTAGCGAGTGTCACTAGTGCGGAGGTGCGTAATGAGGTCAGCGACTGTGGGAAAGGTAGCAAGGTCAGGGAAGTGGTACGGTAGCATGAGGCGGCTAAGCGCAGCAGTGGCAGGGGAGGAGTAGCGTGCAACTACAGCGTCGTACAAGGTCTGAGCACTCTTTTACTGACTAAAGTGCGCACGCTCAGAGATAGGCAGGTGGCGACGCACAGCAAGACGTGCAGCAGCATCGCGTGTGGCCCACTGTGAGCGAACAGTGGCGTCGGCATCAGCAGTAGGGGCAGGAGAGGCACCAGAGGTGAGGTCAAAGAGAGAGAGACCGTCTGCCCTATCGCACTGTAGGAAAAGCTGCAGGTCATCTACCCAGACGTTAAAGTCAATGGCCCGACCCTCAGCGTCAAAAGTGAGGACACTAGGGGTAGCCATGACAGCAGTAGACTAGCAGCTCGGACAGTAGGGTAAGGGCAGTGCAGTGACAGAGGCGCTGCTCTTACCGGACAGGGCGGCTCGGGCGGCTCGTCGGCTCGGCGGCTCGGCAACTCGGCGGCTCGGGCGGCTCGGGCGGCTCGGCGGTACGGCGGCTCGGCAATAACTGCAACTCGGCGGCTCGGGCGGCTCGGGCGGCTCGGCGGTACGGTGGCTCGGCAACAACTGCAGCTCGGCGGCTCGGGCGGCTCGGCGGCTCGGGCGGCGCGGGCGACTCGGCAGCTCGTGCGGCTCGGCGTGGTGCGGCGGCTCGGGGGGCTCGAGTGGCGGGCGGCTCGGCAGCAGGTGACGGCGCCGGCGGCTCGGTGGTGACGGCGGGGCCGCGTAGGGACGGCTGCGGGGCCGGCAGAGGTGGCGCCGGGGCCGCACAGGTAGGCGACGGGGCCGGGAAGGGTAGCGCCGGGGCCGCAGGTAGGCGACGGGGCCAGTAAGGGCGGGGCCGGGTCGGGAAGGGCGACGCCGGGGCCGCAGGGTAGGCGACGGGGCCGCAGGGTAGGCGACGGGGCCGCAGGGTAGGCGCCGGGGCCGCAGGGTAGGCGACGGGGCCGCAGGTAGGCGACGGGGTCGGCAAGGGCGGGGCCGGGTCGGGAAGGGCGGCGCGAGGGCCGCGGGGTAGGCGATGGGGTCGCAGGGCGGCAGATCGGGGCCAGGAAGGGCGGCGCCAAGGCCGCACGGTAGGCGACGGGGCCGCTAGGGCGGCGGATTGGGGCCGTCAAGGGCGGCGCCGAGGCCGCAGAGGTAGGCGACGGGTCGCTAGGGTAGCGGATCGGGGCCGTTAGGGCGGCGCGACACAGCCGCTAGGGCGGCGCGATACAGCCGCTAGGGCGGCGCGACAGGGTCGAGAAAGGGGAGCGCGACTCGGGCAAGGGCTGAGCGCGCTCCGGGCAGGAAAAAAAAAAATCGAATCGGTGGGCCCTAGGAACAGTTCCCATGAGGGAACCTGCTCGATACCATGAGAAAACTGAAACGAGAATGAATGGACTATGAAACAGTTGGGTACAAGTACTAACCCTAATTGGGTTGTACCCCTTATGGGCTACCCCACTACAGCCTACACAAATGCATAAGCTATAATGTTCTGACACCATCAACATCTCGTACATCAGCAGCCGTTGTTCACCTGTTATTGCTAACGGGGCTTCATCAACTTCGCGCGCACTCTTTTTCCAAACCTTGCACTACTGGCCTGGCCGAGTCGGCCCATGCTTCGGGACTAGCCCGAACCTCCATGCCAGCCTAGCACTAGCTAGCTCGCACGCACCGCGTAGCCGTTGCTAGGGCTGACGTTTCAAATTTGGGTACACTGATGGTGCATTTTTATTTTTATTTTTTTTACTCTGAGGGCACTTCGGCCAGATTTTGGCCACTCTGATGGCTCGGTCTCCAGGAAACCCTTTCCCTGTGGTCACAGGGTTGGCGAACTATGATCATAGTGCTGTTTCTATCATTTTCGTTCTGACGCGAGAACCCCCGCTTGCACTCCACAGTGGAGAGTGGCAGGACTGCCAATGCCTGCCACATCAGCAACAGATTGGGCCAGCGCCTGCACAAAACAAGGAGCATCAGTTTTCCCGAAGCGTTAGATTTGAGACATGCATGTGGCACACGCAGACTAGGTGGACTTACCTCTTGGCGTCGCAGCTCCCCATGAAGTTCGCCAGTCCCTGCGCAAATGACTCGTCCTCGTGGTGAGACTCCATGATTGGCCACCAGGTTGCCAGCTCCTGCGAAGCTTTCTTGTGATAAAACCCCGGCAGCTTGTTCTTGAACAGAGCGGCGCAGCCAGTCAGCCAGTCCTGGCACTTGCGGTCTCGTGCGTGCTTTCTCTTGGGCCACTGAGACGCGCGAAACAGCTTTGTTGGACCCATCCCCCGCAGGACGTCCAGGCGAACAGGAGACGATCGACAACGTCCGTCGCGAACTTGCGACACAGCTTCACGCACGCCTTGTAGCCGCTCTTGTACTTATGGTCCTTGAGCTTCCTCTCGTGCAGGATGTACGAGTGGTTCACAGGGCGGCCCTCCGAATCCGAGCCACGCACTCGGACCGTCTGACCTGACTTCTTGCCATACAGCGCCAGGAATTTCGGCAGCCATCCGTTGCCGGAACCACCGAAGTCCGCCTTCTTGTCCAGGTACCTGTGCTCGAGGTCGCCAGTAATGGACTCCACGGTCTTTCACACCTCGGTAACGTCAACCTGTCCACAACAACTAGTGAATTAGGACATGATGAAACAACAAACATAGCCACCCACACAAAGCTAACTCACCTGCCGCTTCTGAAACGAACGGTTGAGATCATTCATGTCGCCGAGGATGTCAGCGAGGAAGAAGAGGCAGAACTGAAACTTGTATGATGTCACCGTCTCGTTCAAGTCATGCTCCTTCTCGTGGAAGAGCACAATCGCCGCGCCCAGCACCTTGCACAGACGCTTCATCGCGTCGCCCCGGGAGAGCCAGCGCACGCTGTGTATGCCCTGGACCTCGAGGTTTGTGTTGTATAAGATGCGCTGAAGTTACTTGAAGCGCTGGCTCCAGTGGCATGAAGCGCCAAGGCGTTCAGCAAGAGTGCGCACCACGGTGTCCACCATCGCGAGGTCGGGATTAGCCGTGGCCGCGTCCTTCACCGCCAATGCCTCCCTGTACATCCAACTAGCCAATGATTAGTATCCGTCGGGGTCTTCGTGAGGCGCGGTACATAAAGCAAGATGAAGGTGCGGGAAAGATTATATCACCTGTGGGCGATGCAGTGTGTTGACACGAGATGCGGCACATGCTCCCTCAATCTTGTGACGAGGCCGTTGTCGCATCCAATCATTACAGACGCACCGTCCATGCTGATGCCCACCACTCGGTTGATGTCAATGTTGGCGGTGTGCAGGTGGTTGAGGAGCACCGACAAGAGAGAAGCTGCATCACACCGCTCGACAGTAAGAAGGGTGAGATACTCAGTAACGACTCGACGATTGCGCAAGAACGTGATGTACACAATCATGTGCTTCCCGCGGGTCCGGTCGGTGCTCTCGTCTGTGCTCAAGCCGAGGAAGGGCAACGAGGCGATGTGCTCCATCTGTGTCTGAGTCAACCAGGTGCTCAGGCAGTGCACCATCTGTTGGAAACCGTATCTGCAATGGTTACGAAGAAACGAGACGTTAGTTTTGAAAGACAGTAACCAAACGTTACCTAAATTAGAAACCATACAAAACGCACCTCGTGTGGTACACCCCGTAGGCCTGCTTTGGTATGACGGGGGTGTCCTATTCAGCGAGATGCCTCATGAGCTTCGGGAACATGCTGATGGGCGCGTCCTCCTGGCAGAGAAACTGTACCGACCTCATCAGCCCAATCGCCCGCCTACCCTCAACGTCCGCGTTGATGAAACGATCGATTTTCGTCTGGCCGTTCAAAATCGCCTCCGCAATCTCTGCCTGACGCTGCATTGCCTCCTTGTGGACCGTTGTGTGCTCGTGGATGCGCATCGTCTGCGTCTGCAGGTCTCGCCCGCCGTCGCCTGGACCTGAGTACTTGGTTGTCTCCTTGCCGAACAAGAGACACAGGCTGCACTTCACACTGGGACCACCGTCTTTAGCGCGAACCAAAAGCAGCCACGGGAATTTGGGCAACCACTGGGTGTTATCCTTAACACTCGCCTCTATGTACTTCTGCTCCATTACCTCAGCCTTGGACAGGATGGGAGAGTTGGTGTCCGCACGTACAGGCATCTCCTCTGGTTCCTCTGGTTCGGGCTCGGAGTCTTCTGGAGCGCTTGGTGGTGCCACACGCACACCGCCGAAGGTCAACGTGCTCTGCTGAAACTTCCCGCGGAGTACGACAGTGCGCGCCTTCTTAGCTGTACGACCCTCGGACGCGGGAGCGGCATCATTGCAGCCGCTGCTACCAACAGCATAGGGAGGCGCTTTACTCGACGACGGGATGACGGGAGGGAGAATGAACGGCGTTGGTGGTGGCGCGGGATTGGGAGGAGGTTGCGGCCCCTTGCTAGATGACGAGATGGCGGGAGGGAGAGTGAACGGCGCTGGAGGAGGCGCGGGATTGGGGGCCGGTTGCGGATTCTTGCTGGACGACGGTAACTCCTCGGTATTAACAGCAGCAGCGGTAACTAAAGGTTCTGGAGTGACTGGAGCTACGCTTGATCGAAGGAATTCTAGGACGCTAACCCTACGATCGGGAGGCTTTTCCGGGACGGCCTCAGGCGAGTCCTCCGCGGGAGATAAGGACGCCATGGCGAGAGAGAACGATGAATAAAGAAGCTGAAAGCACGAGAATGAAAGCAACATGTGAAACTGGGGGAGGCCCTTCAACCTGGAAAGAACCAGCTGCAGTAGACGGAACGAAAGCCGCGTCGCCACGACAATGGCTCACGGAGTGGGGTGGGGTTTGATGAATGAATCGGGCCTTGAAGACGGGGCCAAATTCATCTGCCACAATGCCACCACACATAGCTAGTGAGCCATGCCACCAATCGCGATCGACCCATCACATTAAGTGAGGGTGGCACGGTTCGCATGACTGCAGAGTCATCATCAAGCTTGGCATACTGGCCGCAGCACACCGCACCTGGCTGCCTTGCTGTGCACAGCGCACCAACAGATTTTGTCAACATTACGTGGTTTCGAGGCCACGCGAACAAGAAGACAACCACGGGGGGTGGTGAAATGATTACGCGTGGAAAAAATTTACAAGGGGAGGGGGGGGTACTTTCGGAAATTTCGGGGAAGCTTCCTCTCAATACACCGGCATACAGGGACCACATGCTGTATACTCTGTAGGGACAGACTCCAGAAACGACTAAGGCCGTATTCCAAAGCACGGACACCATTCGAAGTTGGGCCACGCGGTCCGCAATGTTGGAAATTCGAATTTCAATGTTGCGCCACGCGGTTCGGCATCAAGACACTTCGGAGCTGACGGCCACGTAACATGCGACCGTCTTGCACGTCTTCATGCGACAAGGGGTTTCATGCCATGTTGGTGTATGATTGGGACATTGAACCTGACAGGCTGAGTACGTGACCAGTTAGCGTCACGAAACTTTACGCATTCTGACCTGCGAGATAGTCGGTTGTACAAACTCCAGATCCTCACAACGTGAACAAGTACTCGCTGCTCTCAACACCAAGCCAACCAACATAAAAACACATGAAAACGATTTCGCGGCAGAAGTTTCACAATTGCCCACGAAGTCAGAACTGGACGTTTGGCAGGCTACACTGCGACGGGTTCTGGCACATTCTGTTGGGCGCGAAGCAAACCAGACCAGCTCTGCGTCAGACGACGCAGACGACCGTTCCGGCCAACCCTGCGACCCCAAAAGTCAAGATTGGGGGCCTGCCCCACACAGACACCATCCCGAGCCCCAAGAAGTTCGGATGGGGCCACTTCGGATGGTGTCCGTGCTTTGGAATACGATCTAAGTCTAAGAACTATTACACTATATCAGGGGCCTACAAACAATAACACTGAGGCCCTCAGGGATGAGATATTGATTACTCTGCAAGTCCATTTTCCACAACCTCAATGCTCTGATTGGTCAGACTACCCAGACTATTTAGTCTGATAGCGTCAGCCCTGGCCGTTGCATGTTTTCGCACATAGTGGTCGCTCATACCTTCACTCATACTTTGTACTCGTTTTGACACCTAGTGCAATCCTCGCTACTTCGATTTATTGCACCCGTAACGCATTGCACCAACACGGCTCAAACGGAAGATGTCATCGGAATCAGGTCGACAGGCCTGTCAACCTGTGTCGACCTGGCGACCTGCTGCCCCGGGCAGCAAAAAAACTAAACCCCCATCGGATGGCATGCCATCCGAGGGAGGCATCAACCCTAAATCCATGCCTCCCCGTGTTTAGGGTTGATGCCTCCCTGACCGGATGCATGCCCGAATGGGTTTTATTTTTTTTGCTCGCGGGCAGCGAGCTCCCTCGGGCGTCGACCTGGTTCCGCTGAGCTATTTTCGGCGGTCCCTCACCACAGAAAGGACGGCGGGAGAGCGAGTGACTACTGGAGCAGTGCAGGCAGGAGTTTGGGGCCTGTCCGTCAGGTCTCCAATTTTCTCGAGCTGTGTTTCCCTGGCTGGCAAGGACGTATTCCTTTGCTCGGGTTACCTTCGCAGGCATCGCGAAATCGGACTGAGCGCTGTGCGGCACGAATATAACCCGATAGGTTACCAGATAGGTTTCGCATAACCCCGTCTGGATCACGGTGATGTGCAGCGTGGGGATGGGAGACACCCCATCAGATAAGATCGCGGAAAAGTCAGTGTCTCTCAAGACACGCCTTGATTTTACCGCGTTCCACTCATGCCGGATGACTTCTTCTCCGCTCGAGACCCTACCCAAACTTAAAGTTGCGGTCTACATTCTAAAAGGGATTTTCTGGGGGTAATCTGAGTACACACCCTTGCGCCCAACATGATTCGAGAGCGAAATGAGCTTCTTCCCCAAACACCTGTGCGGGGAATTCAAGCACTCCTGGCGATGACAAACAATTTCGTGAGCTGGTTTCCCCGGGGCAAGTAATCCACGGAAATGCGGAAGACCCTGCGCCCAACACAAACAATCAAGCGGAATAGAAAACGTATGCCCATGATGAGCACAACCGTCAAACATGCAAGCTACGCCATGCTGCACTAGACTGCGAATCCCGCTACCTGCAGGCAGCGCAGCTGAATACTGCACGCCATCGCGCCCACTGACGCGAAATTCGCCTGGAGCGCGTAGGGCAGTGTTTTTTTTTCATGCTGCCACGCTGATAGCTGCGATTCCTGCTAGCAGCGTGTAGCGTAACGTCTGTTTCACGCCATCCCGCTCACAACCACGATTCTGGCCATGTGCGCGTATCGTAGCGTCTTCTTGACGCCACCACGCTAAGCCGCAATTTCCGCTTGCGGCGTTTGTTTCGCGCCACCACGCTAAGAGCCACGATTCCCGCTCGTAGCGTCACTCTTACCCACGATTTCAAGCCACCCATGTAACATCCGTACCCAACCCCAGCTGGTCTTGATACGTCGAACCAGCTGAGGGAGAAATGTGGGGAAATCTGGTTGGTTGGGAAAGCGAGACTTACGGGCAATTCAGGATTGACTGGGAAACCAACCAATCGAAATTGCTGCTGAGTAAAACTTACGCAATTGGTTTGAGCTGGTTCAAACATAACCCACGTAAGTTCACCTCATCACTAATTCAACCAATCAGAACACAGCCCCAAAAGTGAGTCGATAACATTTCTGCCGCTCACTCCAAACACAACCAATAAACATCAAACATTGGTTTGTGAATGCTGTGCATTTCCTATCCTTGCTATCTATAATATTATTGGTTGAGAATCTTGTTTATTGCCACATGGGCAAGGCCCAAGGGGGTGCACCCCTCCTTGTCATGGGGAAGGTGGCTGCACCCCAAGGGGGTCTAGGGAAGGGGTCTGAAACCTTTGGGCTGATTCTTCATTTCCAGTCCCAACCAATCAATTGGGAAATAGGATTGCTTTCTCTCAACTCACCTTCCACAGTTTGTTACTGCATCTCCTAGCATTCTCCAGACTTGGTGATTTCCAGGAGCTGCTACTCTCTGTTTGTGTTAGAACTTATCTATATATGGGTAAATGCCCTTTTTCTTACTAGATCCGTTACATTGGTAATCAGAGCTATTAGTAGATCCTTGCCTTGTGGGCATCTAGGAGGATTTTCTTTTTCTTGTTCTTGGAGGAGTTGTGATTTTCATTGTAATCTCCATATTATCAACTTGTGAAGACTACAAACTACTCAAGCTTCAGTTTTCAAGATCTACAAGCCTCTCCCAGAGTTCTAAGCCCTGCCTCCCTCCCTGCTGGTGGAACCATTGGAGCTACTGTGAAGAAGTTGCAACCTGTGTGAATTAACATTCTCTGTTGAAGACAATCACTTTGTGATTGTTCTTGCCTTATCCACTGCGGTGGTAAGGATATTTTGCAACAGAGGTGTTTTTTCACATTGCTGTGGTTGTAAGATCTATTGAAGAAATTTCTCCTTTGGAGAAAATCTTGGTTATTCACTGCGGTGATAACAATTTGCAGTAGATCTGTAACTCTTCTTTTTTTACAGTACAATGACTTTGCTCTTAATGGCTTCTACCAACTCCAATGCTGGTGGTGTTGAAGGCAACAACTCCAATGCTGAACTGGAAGCTTGTGTGCAGAAAATTGACCTGAACAACATGGATGAGGAAATGACTGAGAAGGAACCTGTTGTTGACTCCCCTGCAAGGGACCCTCCAGCTGCTGAAAATTCCAAGGAGCAAGAAGGGGAGTCTCAGGAGGATGACATTGAGTTGGAAGGGGAGGAGGACATTCTGCATGCTGAAATTGCTAAGCTGCAGGATCATGCTATTGAGCACGATACGCGCATCCAGCAGCAGCAGTCACTCATCACCAACCTCACGAGGGAGCTCTCTGACCAGGACGACAAAATCAAGTACCTGGAAGTGGAGCTTAAAAACATGAAACATGACGTGCGCGAGCACGTTCATCAGCTGGCGAGGCAGACCTCAAAGATCAACGAGCTGCGCGAGGCCTTCACTGCCCTCCGAAGGGAGACCGTGTATCGCCCTGCACCACGAGCGGACCCGCCTGCCAACTCCGCTAGCGGTCGCACCAACCCTTCTCGCTCTGGTGGTGCAGTGGGTGACCCTGGTCCTTCTACGCAGCGTGCTGTTGAGCCGAGCACGCAGGCTTTTGGCTCTCTGCCAATCACCCTGCCGCCATTCATCCATGGCAAAACGGACGTGGCTGCGTGGTTGTCGATGATGACCGACCTGTTCAAGGCGCACAAGGTCCAAGACGACGCTCGCGTCGTCGCTGCCACCACCGTGCTGGACCAGAATGCACAGCGAGTGGTGTATGGCAGCAAGATCCAGGCTGAGGCGGATAGGAAGCCGTTTGGGTGGGAGGAATTCGCATCTGCACTCAAGCAAGCTTTCCAGGTCCAGCCGACTCAGTTGGAGGTGCGCAGCCGCCTTGAGAAGCTGCAGTGCGGGAACCGCACAGTGCAGCAGTACGCCGTGGAGTTCGAGGAGATCTGGGTGCTCCAGAAACCGGCGGAACATATGAGCGAAGGCGAAAAGATCCATCTGATCTTCAGGGGGCTGCCTGAGCACCTCAAGAACATGCATATGACGGATGGGGCTGGGGAGGCATGGAGGTCCTATGATCACGTGAAGCGAGTGGTGGGGACCACTGATAAGCACTTCCGCGCTTATGCCAAAACCACTACCCAGCCGCAGCAGGCCTCAAGGCCCTCTTCTAGCACTGCGGGTCCTAGCGGAAGGCAGCAGAGAACGCCTTAGAAGTGCGGGAACCACAAGAGGCCCTTCCAGCAGGGGCAGCAGGCTGACCACAAGGCCAAGAAGGTCAACGAGGGTGGACCAAGCAATGTCCAGAGCTACTTCAAGTGCGGCAAGCCTGGACACAAGGGCTATGAGTGCCGGCGGTGAAGTACTCTGGCAAGTCCAAGACGGACAGCAAGCGCCATGATGGCAGTGGTCCCTCGGGCAGCCAGCGGGATTTTGCAAAGCCCAACTAGGGGGTGGGTACCTAGCGGGCATAGTAGATCGAGAGGATGAGGCAGTGGTCCTGCGGGATGAGGAGTTATTGAAACTCGAGTGCCTTATTGATTGCAAAATTGCATGTGTGTATGCATTTTCTTTTAATGAAAGCTCTTTGTTTGCCTCTCGATTTCACCCACTGGAAAATGTCACAATTGAATCATTACGAGATAAATTCTCACTTATATTTTGTGATCACCATAATTTGCCTTGGATAATGGAGATGGTGGGTCGTTGCACCCAAGCGCACCCTCTAACCGCGGTTGGAATGGTAACGCGCACAGTTCGAGGTAAATTGTGTCGAGCACTTCAAGGATGGAGCGTGTTAGCGCAGTGGGATAAGGGACACCATGTGCGGTGGACACAAGCTCGTTCATTTGGATGCAGCAAGCACGGCATTAAGGCATATTATTTGCCTCCCACTGATATTACAGCATGTCCTATTCGACCCAAACATCAGCTGAACCTTTTGTTTTCGGGTCGCGTAAATGGGCGCGGTGCCTCGATCCTGGTTGATACAGGAGCGACTGCGTCATTGATCGATGAGAAATGAATGGGGTATTTGAATGTGCCTGTTCAAGGACCATCTTGCTCTATCCGTCTGGGAGATGACAGGGTCATCCCATGCAGAGGACATGCCTTGGTCAACCTGGATATCCAAGGATATCAGGAGACCATCAGCGTTTTTGTCTTACCCCTCCTAGCAGGCGTAGACATTGTCTTGGGAATGGATTGGCTGCGGCCTAATGAGGTGATATTAAATTTCCAAGATAACACGCTTTCATTCACAAAGAATGGGACGGCGTTTCAATGGCAAGTCCCAAAGCGCCATGCACTGGACCACAAACCTCAAAGCCTGGCTCTTGATGTGCGCTTTACGTCGGCTCTCCAATTCAAAGAGCATGTCAAGGGAGCTGATACACTTTTTGTTGTACAGCTGGACTCTGAACCAACCCCTTCACAAATTATTGAGGACTTTCCACCTCAAATGAAGGCGTTGGCAGAGGACTATTCCGAGGTTTTCGAACCAATTCCGGACGGGTTACCCCCCGACCGTGCAGTTGGCCACACCATCCCGGTGGAACCAGGAAAGGCACCACCATTTAGACCTCTGTATCGCCTCAGTCCAGCTGAGTACGAGGAGGCTAAACAATAGATTGAGGAGTACCTCACGAAGGGATGGATAGAACCTAGCGCATCCCCATATGGAGCACCTATCTTGTTTGTTCACAAGAAGGGAGGTGGACTGCGCATGTGCGTCGATTATCGAGCCCTGAATAAAATTACGATAAAAAACAGATTTCCACTTCCGCGCATAGAAGATTTATTTGATTGACTACAGGGTGCGCAATGGTTCAGTGCACTGGACTTGGCGCAAGGCTATCACCAATTGCGTATAACAGAGGACGATGTTCCAAAGACGGCTTTCCGTTCGCCGTTCGGCCATTTTCAGTGGCGTGTGTTAAGTTTTGGCTTGACCAACGCTCCGGCCTCTTTCCAGAGGGCGATGAACGATGTTTTTCGGGATGCGATTGGCCAGTTCGTCTTGGTGTACCTCGATGATATCCTGGTATACTCAAAAACCGAAGACGAGCATACTGAACACTTGAAATGGGTCCTCACAAAATTACGCGAGCACAAATACTACGCACGTTTGTGGAAATGCCATTTTTACAAACGCGAGCTGGAGTATTTGGGGCACGTAGTGGGGCACAACGGTCTGAAAGTGGACCCCAAGAAGGTAGCAGCTGTCCAGGAGTGGCCCGTCCCACGCGACGTTGGCCAAGTTCGATCATTCCTGGGCCTGGCGAATTATTTTCGTCGCTTCTTGGAAAATTATTCCACGATAGTCGCTCCCCTCACGGCATTGACCCGGAAAGGGTGCACGTGGGAGTGGACTCCACAGTGCCAAAAGTGTCAGAATATTATGCTCTAGCCTATAGTGGGGTGCTCCATAGCGAGTACAACCCTTCTAGGGTTTGCTATTTGTATCCCCATTCTTGCTAGTTCAATCCTCTTCTTTCTTCTATCTTTTCACAAAAAGGCCTTCGAAGAGGTCAAGCATAAATTAACCAACGCACCAGTTTTGGTGTTGCCAAACCCACAGAAACCATATGAGGTGGTTACGGACGCCTCGACGGTGGGACTTGGTGCAGTACTCCTGCAAGAAGGACGCCCTGTGGCATTTGAGAGTAGAAAACTCTCCCCGGCAGAGCAACGCTACACGACAACCAAACAAGAGTTGTTGGCTGTCGTGCATGCGCTAAGAACATGGCGATGTTACTTGGAAGGGGTAGAGTTCGTGGTCACCACTGACCATTGTCCGAACACATATTTTTCTACCCAAGCTTCCCTCACTCGCCGCCAGGCCCGTTGGGCTGAACTCCTTAGTGGGTTCTGTTTCGACATTCGTTATCGTGCAGGTTCCACGAACTTGGCTGACCCCCTCAGCAGACAGCCGATAGGGGCAGCAACTAGGCTTGACGATACCGAACATGCGGCTGTTTTTGCTGCCTGTTTTGGCATACTAGCTGCGGCGAAAGTGAGCGAGATCGCATTCAGTGGTTTTCTGAAACGAATTCGTACAGGATATCATATTGATTCCTGGTTCCAGAACCCACAAAACACCAGACATTTGACATGGGAACACGATCTTTGGTGGCGAACAAAAGAGATTGCGGTACCTCACGTAGGCAATCTGCGGAACGATATTTTGGAAGAGGTGCATGCCACTAAATATGGGGGACACTTGGGCATGAATAAGACCTGATGGGCCCTACGAGATGTGTATTGGTGGCCAGGAGTCAGTAGTGATGTCCAAGAGTTTGTGGCACGTTGTGACGCGTGCGCACGTAACAAAGCGGACACACAGAAGCCTGGTGGTTTGCTTCAACCACTTGAAATTCCGAGAGAACCTTGGGAAAGCGTTTCACTGGATTTCATCACCGACCTCCCAAGAACCCGTGATGGGTATACGGCGATACTCGTCATTGTAGATCGCCTCACAAAAATGGTGCACTTCGTACCCACGACAACAGACATATCACCAGAGGATACTACTCGGTTGTTCGTGACACATGTGTTCCGTCTACACGGATTGCCACGTGTATTAGTGTCTGATCGCGATCCGCGCTTCACGAGCCGATTTTGGCGTGAAGTAACCGAGACACTAGGAACGAAGCTTAAGATGTCATCAGCGTTCCATCCCCAGACAGATGGGCAAACGGAACGGACTAACCGCACTCTCGAGCAGATGCTTCGTTCTTTCATAAGCCCAACACAGGAAAACTGGGACGAGTTGTTACCCATGGTCGAGTTTGCAGTTAACAACTCAGTGCATGATAGCACACATGAAAAACCATTTATCCTGAACTGTGGTCGGCATCCCACAACACCTGCTACGCATGGGATCGGCGGTTTGAAATTACCAGCCGCAAAGGATTTTGTGGGCAAGCAATGAGAGGCCCTAAAGTCGGCACGTTGTTGGCTGCAATTAGCCCAACAGAGGCAAAAATCCTATGCCGATATGAAACGCCGGGAAGTCTTGTTCTCTGTTGGAGACAAAGTTCTGTTAAGCACGAAGAACATTCGGCTTAAGATCCCTGGCGCGAGAAAGTTGTTCCCTCGCTGGATTGGGCCCTTTGAGGTGATTCAACGAGTTGGTGCGGTAGCTTACAAACTCAAGCTACCTGATACCCTTCAGATTCACAATGTCTTCCATGTGTCTCTGTTAAGCAAGTACGTTGCAGAAGGCAA
The DNA here is from genome assembly GCA_948144175.1 of Closterium sp. NIES-65. Classification (NCBI taxonomy): domain Eukaryota; kingdom Viridiplantae; phylum Streptophyta; class Zygnematophyceae; order Desmidiales; family Closteriaceae; genus Closterium; species Closterium sp. NIES-65. The sequence continues at coordinate 1,659,317 of CANXME010002528.1, forward strand.
GTACTTACCACCACCAACAATCGTTCTAGGGGAGGAACTGTACTATGAAGTCGAACGAGTGCTTTTGCATCGTGATCGACAACGCGGCCGCAAGACTGTACGAGAGTTCCTCATTAAGTGGAAAGGCTATGGTCCTGAACACAACACAACTCTTGGGAGCCGGAAGAACATTTGACTGATACTGCGGTTCAGTCTTACATGGAAGACCTGGCTCAACGGGCACTCCCACAACCAGCGGATGGTGTTGACCCTGGTCGTAATGTGGTTCGTCGTGCTCGTAGCACTCGTCCTAAGAAGCACCCCACGGCAACGAGGACGTTGCCAGCTGGAGGGGGAGGAGTGTAACATCCGTACCCAACCCCAGCTGGTCTTGATACGTCGAACCAGCTGAGGGAGAAATGTGGGGAAATCTGGTTGGTTGGGAAAGCGAGACTTACGGGCAATTCAGGATTGACTGGGAAACCAACCAATCGAAATTGCTGCTGAGTAAAACTTACGCAATTGGTTTGAGCTGGTTCAAACATAACCCACGTAAGTTCACCTCATCACTAATTCAACCAATCAGAACACAGCCCCAAGAGTGAGTCGATAACATTTCTGCCGCTCACTCCAAACACAACCAATAAACATCAAACACAGGTTTGTGAATATGAAATTTTTTGAAAGTGTATAACACTTTCTAAAAATACGTATTGTGAAAGCGCAGCTGTCTGTAGTGCAGCAAGGCAACTGCGAATTAGCATTCGCCGAATATATGAGAGGGTTGGAGGCCATTTGGCCTCCACCCACGTCTTCATTTCGGAACTTTGTAGTTCCACTCCCCACCCACCCACCCTGATTATATACGGTACATGGATGATTCTTAGTTGGACGAGAATGTTGTAATTACTGCAATTCTAATGAAGCATGTTGCCATTGCAAGAACAGAAAGCAAGCTTTCTCAATGCTGTGCATTTCCTATCCTTGCTATCTATAATATTATTGGTTGAGAATCTTGTTTATTGCCACATGGGCAAGGCCCAAGGGGGTGCACCCCTCCTTGTCATGGGGAAGGTGGCTGCACCCCAAGGGGGTCTAGGGAAGGGGTCTGAAGCCTTTGGGCTGATTCTTCATTTCCTACTCCCAACTAATCAATTGGGAAATAGGATTGCTTTCTCTCAACTCACCTTCCACAGTTTGTTGCTGCATCTCCTAGCATTCTCCAGACTTGGTGATTTCCAGGAGCTGCTACTCTCTGTTTGTGTTAGAACTTTATCTATATATGGGTAAATGCCCTTTTTCTTACTAGATCCGTTACAACCCAAGTCACAGTCGGGATTCTCTCCATGTGCGCGTGGCGTAGCGCCTTTCACACGCCCAGGTCGTACCTCCCTTTCCCCCCCAGTGCGCTCCTCCCTTTTCCCCCCAAGTCGCACCTCCCTTTCCCCCCAGGTCGCACCTCCGTTTCCCACAATGTCGCACCTCCGTTTCCCCCCAGGTCGCACCTCCGTTTCCCCCCAGGTCGCACCTCCGTTTCCCCCCAGGTCGCACCTCCGTTTCCCCCCAGGTCGCACCTCCGTTTCCCCCCAGGTCGCACCTCCCTTCCCCCCAGGTCGCACCTCCGTTTCCCCCCAGGTCGCACCTCCGTTTCCCCCCAGGTCGCACCTCCGTTTCCCCCCAGGTCGCACCTCCCTTCCCCCCAGGTCGAACCCCCCTTTCCCCCCAGGTCGCACCTCCGTTTCCCCCCAGGTCGCACCTCCCTTTCCCCCCAGGTCGCACCTCCCTTTCACCCCAGGTCGCACCTCCGTTTCCCCCCAGGTCGCACCTCCCTTTCCTACCAGGTCGCACCTCCCTTTCCCCCCAGGTCGTACCTCCGTTTCCCTCCAGGTCACACCTCCCTTGCCTACCAGGTCGCACCTCCCTTTCCCCCCAGGTCGCACCTCCGTTTTCCCCCAGGTCGCACCTCCTCCTCCAATCTCCCCCCGTCCCTCACCCCCATCTTCTCATCCCCCGCAAACCCTCTCTCAGCTCATTCTATCTCTTCCCTTCCCTCTCTCCCTTCTTTCCCTCATGTCTCCCCCGCCTTCCCCCCATTTCCCCCCTCCATGCCCTCATTCCCATCCTTCCTTCCCCTCATTTCACTTTTATCTTCCCCATTTCCCCACTACTTTCTCTTGGTTTCCCCCCTCCCCCTTTTTGCCACCCGCGCCTGCAGCCTCGTGACCGCCACCGAGCCGCCAGCTGCACGTTTGACGAGGTGCGCGAAATGTGCCCATTCACAGGCCAGCGCCTTTCCTCATCCCTCCGAACCTCTTCCTCTCCGCCCTCCCACCCTTGTCTTTCTCTTCCCCCCCTGTTCTCCTCTCTCTCCACCGTCATCCTCTCTCCCCCCTGTCCTCCTACCCCCTCCTGTCATCCTCTCTCCCCCCTGTCCTCCTCCCCCCTCCTGTCATCCTCTCTCCCTCCTGTCCCCTCCCCACCCCTGCCATCCTCTCTCCCCCCTGTCCACCTCCCCCCACCTGTCATCCTCTCTCCCTCCTGTCCTCCTCCCCCCCACTGTCATCCTCTCTCCCTCCTGTCCTCCTCCCGACCCCTGTCATCCTCTCTCCCCCCTGTCCTCCTCCGTCCCCTCTGTCCTCTCTCCCCCTGTCCACCCCCTTGCTCCCCTGCCATCCTCTTCCACTCGCTTTATTGGCCACTCCTTTTTCCCCCTTTATCCCCGTTTCCACCATAGTTTCCCACTCCTTTCCCTCTCCTTCCCACTCCTTCACTCTCCTTCCCATTCCTTTCCCGCTGCTTTCCTTATGCCCTGCCATTGCTCCCCCACTCTCCTCTTTTCCCCTCGTGCTCGGCTGAGTGTGCTGTGCAGGCTGCAGCAGGGCAGCGGGCCACCATGGAGGGGAGGACATGGGCTAAGCTTGCTACCACACGCGCCAATGGGCGCTTGGATGCTGGGCACTATGGCACTCTCCATTCGCCCTGCCACCTCATGCGCCACTCATCCACCCCTCCTTCCCTCCTGCTTGGGCCTCCGACTTGCTACTGCAGCTGGGGTGACTGCAGCAGCATGAGCACTACATGGGCTCTCACCACTCAGCAGGAGCTCATTAGCCAACGTGTGAGCGGAGGCGACTATATAAAAGTGGACAAAGGCTGTGTTGTAAATAAAGTTATTTTACACACAATACATACGGTACGGTAAATGTCCTCCACACCCACCAGTGTTGCAAAAGAGGGACCATTAGAAATACCCACACATGACAAATGCTTTCATTCTTTTGTATGTAGAACCTCAAACTGAATAGGGTATTTCGTGAATAACTTGCAACGCGATGTTACGATACAGCAAGGGCCCACATCAAACTGTCCTAAATTTAACTAGTCTGCTTGGTTGCTTCATGCCTGACGAGCTGCACCACCGACGAGAGAACAGGGAGGGAAGAGAGAGCAGGGAGGGAAGAGAGAGCAGGGAGGGAAGAGAGAGCAGGGAGGGAAGAGAGAGTGAGGGAAGAGGGAGCAGGGAGAGAAGAGAGCAGGGAGGGAAGAGAGAGCAGGGAGGGAAGAGAGAGCAGGGAGGGAAGAGAGAGCAGGGAGGGAAGAGAGAGCAGGGAGGGAAGAGAGAGCAGGGAGAGAAGAGAGAGCAGGGAGGGAAGAGAGAGCAGAGAGGGAAGAGAGGGCAGGGAGGGAAGAGAGAGCAGAGAGGGAAGAGAGAGCAGGGAGGGAAGAGAGCAGAGAGGGAAGAGAGGGCTGGGAGGGAAACAAGTGGTAAGCAGGGGGAAAATAAAGAGCGAGCAGGGGGGAAACAATCGGTAAGCAGGGGGAAAAGGGAGAGTGAACAGAGGGGAAACAATCGGTAAGCAGGGGGAAAAGAAAGACTGAACAGGGGGGAAACAATGGGTAGGCAGGGGGAAAGGAGAGAGCGAGCACGGGGGAAACAATGGGTCAGCAGGGGGAAAAGAAGGAGTGAGCAGGGGGAAAAGAAGGAGTGAGCAGGGGGGAAACAATGGGTAAGCAAGGGGAAAAGAAATACTGAACAGGGGGGAAACAATGGGTACGCAGGGGGAAAGGAGAGAGCGAGCAGGGGGGAAACAATGGGTCAGCAGGGGGAAAAGGAAGAGTGAGCAGGGGGGAAACAATGGGTGAGCAGGAGATTAGACGGGGAATTCGCATTGTTTTGGGGCCGGAGGTGCGATGTGAGAGAGGAACAAGTGGACACTGGAGAATGCCTTATTCCCCCCTCCTCCCCCTTTCGGACCCTTCTTGCTGCTCATCCCCTCTCACCAAAGGCGCTACGTTTCAGTCTACAACACCCGCTTTCCTCGATGTTGGTGGTTATGTAATGGCAGGGATGAGCGTAGTGGAACAGAGAGACGAAAGAGGGAACCAGCGGGTATGGAAAAGGGAAAGGTGCGTATAGGACGGGGGAAGGCAGCGCGTAGGGAAAGGGGAAAGCCGCCAGTATGGAATGTGGAAAACCAGCGCGAGGGGAAGCAGGGATGCAGCTCGAGGGGAAGCGGGGACGGAGCGCGAGGGGAAAGCGTGGATGCAGCGCGGGGGAAGCGGGGATGCAGCGCGAGGGGGAAGCAGGGAAACAGCGCGAGGGGAAGCAGGGAAGCAGCGCGAGGGGAAGCAGGGAAGCAGCGCGAGGAGAAGCAGGGAAGCAGCGTCGAGAAACAGGGAAGCAGCGCGAGGGGAAGCGGGAATGCAGCGCGACGGGAAGCAGGGAAGCAGAGCGAGGGGAAGCGGGGAAGCAGCGACGAGAAGCAGGGATGCAGCGCGAGGGGAAGCGGGAATGCAGCGCGACGGGAAGCAGGGAAGCAGAGCGTGGGGAAGCGGGGAAGCAGCGACGAGAAGCAGGGATGCAGCGCGAGGGGAAGCGGGGATGCAGCGCGAGGGGTGGGAGGGTAGAACGAGGGAAGGGAACTGGGTGGGACCGAAGGATGTAACGCAGTCGCTAAAGTCAATACGTGAACGATGGTAGTGCGAGTAAAAAAAGAGAGCGCGCCACTTGGGTGTTCTCACTGGGCTGCGGTTCGCGGAAAGCGGGATAACCATGCGGTAAGCTGTAAGCGGCCTGCGGAAAACGGCCAGTGGAAAACGGGACAAATTTGCGATTAACTGAAAGCGGCGAGCGGAAAGCGGGATATTCCAGCTTGAAGCTAAAAGCGGGGACCTGAGCTGAGAGCGCCAACCCTAAGCGCGGCAGCACGCGGCGACGCTGAATTCGGGTTCCTAACGACGGAGCAGAAGGGGGGGATTGGAGAGCGCGGAACAGCAAGTGGTTAGCGGCCGGTGCGGACAGTGTCGCTAGAACGCAGTGGCTTCGAGTCGCTGGTTTATACTGGAGACTATAATCTATGAATTATAGTCACTATGTGTTGGACAAGCGGGCTGTCGAGTGAAGTCAGGCTCCTGTGATCGCTTGAGTTTTGGTATACAAACTCAAACACGGTGGGTCAAGTTCTAACCTGAACCCCCAGGCCTCCCCCCTCCTCCCGCCTCGATTGTTCGTTTCTCCCGAGGGGGTCCTTGCACGGACAAAGTTACCCTGTTTTCAAGTGATAAACTTTCCCTCCCCGCTCCAAGTATGTAGACCGCAGCTTTAAGAACGTGTATACAAACCGTTTTCACACGCAGAATATCGCATCCCACCGTACAAGACACTCCCTAAGGCTTGACAGCTACTGTTGGTTCCACTTCACCCCACTAGCCCAAGGCGGCTCTTCCTCGCACACACACAACGCTTGTGTGAGACGTGAGATTGCATCGTCTCGTGTTGCTTTACAACACTTCCCGCTAGCGTCACGCCACGCGATCGCGTTATCATCTCACTCCCCGTCACGTGCTAATATCGCATGCTCGTTCCATTGTGCTTCGACATTGTCGAGCTGCTTCGTCTAGCCGCCTCTGCCGCGACTACCGCGCTACCAGGTGCCTCTCGTCGTTCTCGCGAAGACGATGTGTTGGTCGCACTGGCAGCGTCGGCGTCGAACCCGGTTCAGCCATTCAATAAAAGCCTTGAGCGACGACGCTTAGTCGCTATCTACCGTGCTATTTTTCTCGAGCTCCACCTGTCTATCCGTTTCTGCCCTCCTTCCTCGGGTCGTCGCTCGTCGCCCCGCTCTCGTGCTCGGTGTTGCTGCCTCACTCTAAAAAACGCGTCCGCGAATCTCCCAACCGGCTGCCGATAGTTCTTTGTTCATAGACTCCGCTATTAGCCTTCCGCTATTCACCCTCCCCTTCCGACATAAGCTTCAGTCTTTAACCCGCCTACCTTTAACTGTTAACGTCCGCGCAATCTCCGCGCATGACACTCCGCGCATGACTCTCCGCGCATGACACTCCGCGCATGCCCCTCCGCGCGTGACATCCGCGCATGACTGCCCGCGCGTGAGCCGCGCCGTGGATGTCATCGTCGGGTCGCAGCAGCAGCAGCAGCAACACCGCCTTCTCCTCCGATCGCAGCGTCGCCAGCAGCGTCGCCAGTTGCTCCTCCGCGCGCGGCCCCCCCTTGCTCCCCCACCCCGCCGCCTCTGATTCCGCCGCGCCGGATACTGCCGCGCCCGATTCTGCCGCGCCTGATACTGACATTCCTGATACCACTGTCCCTGCGTCCGCCCCAGCCGTCCCCCCGTGGGACATCCGTGCGTCCCCCGCCGCGGGTAGCGCGGGCGTGCAGCAGGCGAGCGGAGACGTGTTCATCCCGTGGCCCGCCCACGTGCGCGCCGCCCTCGCTTCTCCGCAGCAGCAACAGCAGCAGCAGCAATTCACCTTGTTTTTGCAGCAGCAACAGCAGGGCCTTCAGGGAGCGGTTCAGCTAGAGCAACAGCCGGATATCTCTCTGTTTCAGCACCAGCACCAGCAGCAGCATCAGCAGCAGCTGTTTGCGTTCCAGCAGCAGCAGGGCGTGCGGCGCACAGGCGACTGCGTGGGGACGTGCCTGACGTCGCTGGAGGTGCTGCTGAATCCATTCTGCGCGCGCGCCACGCACCACCTGCCCCTCCACTCGCCCGCTTTCTCCATGGTATGCTGCTCCCTTGGTAGGCTAGGAAGGCTCTGTCTTTCAGGGATGGGCCCACACGAGTCACACATCTGACTTCCTCGCTGCCTTGCCCTGCTGACGTCACAGCCCAACTTCACATTTGTGTCTCTTCTCCCCCCACGCTGCTGAACCATTGCTTTCTCACTCTCTCATCACTCTCTTCTCTTTTCCCTCCACACTCGCTTCCCTCCTCCCTCCCTCTCCTTTCTTCCCTCTCTCCATCACGCTCATCTCATCCATGCATGCTCCCTTTCTCTCCTCGCCCCCCGCCCTCCCCCCTCACCAGGCGTCAAATTCCTCTGCGCCCTCCTCCAACGGCCCCTCCCCGCTCGCCCCCTGGCACCACCCGCAGCAGCAGGCGCAGCAGCCGTACCACCCGCAGCAGCAGCAGGCCTTTCCGCCCCCCCACGGCCTCATGCCGCCGCCCCAGCCACGCCCATCGCAGCAGCAAAACCACGTCTCTTTTCAGCTGCAGCCGCCTTCGCAGCAGCAGCATTCACAGCAGCAGGGGGGGGGCGACATGGGCGTGGGCATGGACATGGAGCTGAGCATTCAGCTGCCCGCACGGCGCTGGCCGCCCACCCTGGCCGCCATCACTCCCGGCAGAAGTCTCACCGCCTCCGTGCTCGGCCGCGGCCCCACCCGTAAGCCCACCACGGCTCCACCCGTAAGCCCACCCAACCCCCTCCCGTGCCCCACATGTAAGGCCTATCACCGAACCACATGTAAGCCCACCGAACCACATGTAAGCCCACCGAACCACATGTAAGCCCACCGAATCACATGTAAGCCCACCAAACCACATGTACGACCCAAGCCCACCGCCCCACGTAAACAGCGCCTTTCCTCCCTTCCCTTGGCCCACCCGTAAGGTAAGCCCATGCCCCCCTCCCCTACCCTTTTTGCACCCGTAAGCCCACGTCTCACCTTGCTCGTGCTTGCTACCACTACCATCGCTCCATTTATCTCCCTTCCACTGCCGCCCCCTTCCTTCCCTCTGCCCCCCCCCCTCATCTCCTCCACTCCACCCCTCACGCCACCGTCCTCTGTCCTGCCTTCCCAGCCAACATCCGCACGCTGTTCAACACAGAGCGCAAGGCGCTGGGCGAGGGGCAGTATGGCAAGGTGTATGTGTGCACGGAGAAGGCCACGGGCGTGCGCTACGCCTGCAAGACCATCGCTCGCAGCTCCCTCATCTCCGTGGAGGATGTGGAGGACGTGCGCATGGAGGTGAGGACGTGCGCACGGAGGTGAGGACGGGCGCATGGAGGTGAGTGTACATGGGCAACGGACGAGTCGGGTTCTACTCCACTCGCATTTCGGAGTTCTGCTTACCGGTCAAGCCGAATTGAGGAAAACTCGTCGAGTTTTTTTTCGATAGAATTGTGTCTCAAAACTCGCTACTTTGACAAGTTTCTTGAAACTCGTCCTCGATTTAAAAAGAGCTTGAGTGAGTCAAGTTTTCCACTCGAAGAGGCTCTACCCCAAACCCCCCTGAGGGGGTCATTCTCCCCCCACCCAGCCTGGCCAGCTCCCTGGTCTATGCTAAAACCATGTGAAGTCCAAGCAACCTATCCAGCACAGCGATCCCTGCCACCCCTGAATCATGGGGATGGGCCAGCCAGCCAGGGCTTACCAGCAGTGCTGAAAAAATCCTCCTCTCTCCAGCCTCCCCGACCGAACCCCACCCACCCACCCACCCACCCCTTTTTTTAAGTTTTTGGTGAGCTCGTGATACGTTATACAAGCAGCAGATCCCATGCTCGAGCTGACAGCACTTTCTGAATTGAATCCATTCCAGGTTCTAGCACTTGGGACCAACAGCCTTAGTGATTTCGTGTTTTACTATGCTATGCATGCAAGTGAATAAGTAACAATGTGAAGATCACGTCTGGTGCCCTGGCGAGCGTTTGGGGTGTTCAACGAAAAGGAATACGCGTCACATGCATCTCCCAATGAAGACAAGAGCAGCCATCCCCCCCAAACCACACATGACAGTCAAACAAGTTGTCATCTGTTCACAGCTCCTCATCCCACCCCACGGCAGGTGAGCGTGCTGTTCCGGCTGCAGGGGCAGCCGAACGTGGTGCGCGTGCACAGCACGTACGAGGACCGCCGCGACATCCACATCGTCATGGAGCTCTGCAGCGGGGGCGAGCTCTTCGATGAGATCAACCGCCGCTGCGATGAGATGACCGTGCCCTACAGGTGCGATGAGATGACCGTGCCCTACAGGTGCGGGGTGGCCGTGGGATGAGATGACCTTAGAGAGCGCTGATGAAGGCCACCGGCCTGAGAGCGCTGATGAAGGCCACCGGCCGAAACGCGCGTACGCTCAGGTTTGAATGAAAATCTTCTTACCTATTCAATCCCTACTAGCCTAAGCTTAGCCTAGAGGAGATTAGGAGGAGATAAGGACGAGTTACCTGTTGGATCCAGGTCGAAACTGCTTTGCTATGCTATCTGGGTGCAGTGTGATGCAGCTGCAGAGGACGGTGCTGCTTGGGTGAGGGGAGGACGTTGGGGAAGCATGATGGGTGCCGTGCTGCTGTAGCAAGGGGATTGGTGTGGGGATGGTAATGAAGGATGGTGAGGTTTTCAGCGTCGTGGAATCACATTCAGCTGTCGCACATATCAGCCTTTTATGTATCTACCATACACTCAGCAGCATCTCCGTTCCACCACTTTCGCTGCCGCTTGCCCTCACCCTGCCACCTTCTTCCTACCTTCTGCATCTCTCACCCGCTCTCCCTCCACCACTTCCCATCCCCCCTCACACCCCCACTGACGACCATGTGCGCGAGGGGCAGTGAGAGGGACGCGGCGAAGCTGTGCAAGGCGGTGGTGCGGGCGGTGCATTCGTGCCACAGCAGCGGGGTGATCCACCGCGACCTCAAGCCCGAAAACTTCCTCTTCTCCTCCGCTGGCGCCGACGCCGTGCTCAAGGCCGCTGACTTCGGCATGGCTGCCTACTTTAAACCCGGTGAGTGAGTGCCGCACGTGAGAGGCAGGTGAGTGAGTGGCGCACGCGAGAGGCAGGTGGGGCTGCTGACATGGCAGATGGGGCTGCTGACATGGACTGAGAGAGCGTGTGGTGGAGTGAGAAACAAGGGAGTGGTTGAAGGGTGTGCTGCTACTGTTGGAGTCGAACTGCGAGGCGCCCCTCCATCTGTTTCTGCAGCACCATGACCTCATGCCCGCATGTGCTCTCTCCGTTCTGTAACCGTGTGTGTGCACATGTGTGCATGGCAGGCGAGGGATTCACGCGGGTGTGTGGGAGCTGCATGTACATGGCGCCGGAGGTGATCCGCATCTGGGAGAACCTGGGCAAGCAGCGCTACGGGCCGCCCGTGGACATCTGGGCGTGCGGCGTCATCTTCTACATCCTGCTCGCCGGCAACTACCCCTTCCTGCCGCAAGGCCCCGACCGTACGCACCTCCTCCCCCACACGCCTCTCTTCCAAGTTCCAACTAACCATCCAACTAACCACCCAACTAACCACCCAACTAACCACCCAACTAACCACCCAACTAACCACCCAACTAACCACCCAACTAACCACCCAACTAACCACCCAACTAACCACCCAACTAACCACCCAACTAACCACCCAACTAACTACCCAACTAACCACCCAACTAACCACCCAACTAACCACCCAA